>JAANSN010001782.1:0-29675 GCA_036850665.1 Dicranocentrus wangi | reverse complement strand
TGAAGAATTACAAGATATGTTGTATATAACTTACCATGTTTTGAGCTCCAAAATCCCAATTTCTTCTTCCTTCTTGAGTGACAACCCTTTATTACACCCGTTAGGCGTGAGTGAGAGTGAGTAAAGTACAAAAATTTCACAATAATTTTGTTTTTCACAACAATACTCCTGTTCTGCTGCTGATGCTCCACCAAAATCGCTCGCAAAATCTCAACTAGTTCTCAGCCGAACAAATGCGTAATAGTGACACACGCACTGGAGCAGTTTTTAGAGGATGATGATGAACATGTCAGACTTAGAATATTTTTTAAAGTTTGAGCAGATGAGCGAATGCGGGCACACTAAGTGCGTCGTGCTTGATCATATCCACAAAGAGTTTTTTTCTTTATTTCCACACCAGACAAGCTGACTAGCTGTCTGGAAGACTATGAACAACATGTCACAAGAAGAGGAGAACCGACCGAACACAAACTCTCTCTCTCTCTGCAAGCACGACGTTTACACTCGTACTTCCACTGGAAAACTGGAGAGACTAAGCAGGATTTCTGTGTTTATTCTGGCTTATATGTTGTGTGTGGACCCAGGTGATTCCCCTCCAACATGGGATGATGCTCTCCTCGTAATAATAACACTTGCTGGGCTCTTCGTTCTTCGTTCTCCTCCTGCTCGGTCGGAGCACACGAAAAAACTCTACATTTTTTTGTTACTCCCAAAACATGGGTAGGGAAACGGAGAGAGAAAAGTGTTGGAGAGGGGAAGAAGAAATACTGAAAATGTACAGAGTGGTATTATGCAAGAGGGAGTAGAGTCAGTCACCAACTGACTACACCGACCGAGAGCCACCACCACCAACAACCACCACCATATCACCACAGAAAATATATAGCCTGCACTTCTCTCCCTCCATATATGTAATAATATATATTGCGTAGAAGAAAACTCCTCCAAAAAAGTGAAACTCGCTATTCCGAGTTCCGAGGTTCCCACTGCCTGACTGATAGCGAAAAAAAATCTTTTGGAAAAAGTTGCCGTGTGTGTGTCTTGAAAACCGTGAAGCACATTACATCTCTCTCTCTCTCTCTCTAGGCTGCACTCTCTCGTTCGCTCCTTCCTTTCTCTTAAAGTATTCTTCACACAAAGGCTGAAAGAAAACTGAGAAGGTGAGCTGGGAGTAGCGAGCTTGTTATACTGTGCTCAGCCAAAAAATACAACTTATAAATTTGAGTTGCAGCCAGCCTTTGTGGATATTTTCTTATCTTTACGGCTGTCTAAACTTCATGAATGCAGAGAGGCTCCGCTGCTCGCCTATACGATACGCTAACGGTGGTGTGGTGGTGGCAAATGCAACCATTCTAATAACCAAACGGGCAAGGTATTATAAACCCAGAGAAGAGAGGGGAAAAAGTTGGGAGTAATATGCAAGAAAAATACAATTTTCTTTGCAGCAAAAATGCATCTTTATTCAACATTGGGAACAAGTGCTAGAAAAAAAAGGAGGTTAAATGCGTGATAGCAAGTAAGTAAGTAAAGTAAGTAGTAGGTGCACCACCGGCTTTTGCTATTTTTATTATTACATATCTGCAGATGGACTACTGAAAACCTTTTGGATTCTTGATATAAAGTGCGAGGGTTGCCCTGATGTGTTGTATAAAGTAGTTATGCCCACAAGTTAGTTTCTCTTGCCTTGCTTGCTCCTCGATCCCGTTCATCCAGGGAGCTGTATATACATACAAGAGAGGTGGAGGAGGTTTTTTCCGTCTGACATGGACATCACATTGCTCACGAAAAATTCCCCTTCAACTCAACATTTTGAGGGTGAACAGTGTGGATGCGTATATACGTGCTGGCTGGCTGGTGAACAAAAGACTTTGTTGTTTGTGCGTACACACACACACACACACACACATGCATGCATACACACATTGTACACACTTATATTACGCTGGTGCTGGATATATGTGAGCAGAAGAGAAAAAATTCCTCCTCATGTCAGCTCCAGACGAAAGGCGAGGGTTGTAAAATGGAAGTGAACACACGTATATTTTGAAAAAAAGTATTGCACCCTAACCCAATGCAATTCTAAATTATGCGTCGACTTGTTTTTGTTGGCCTAGGCCTTGGTTATTTTTGAGTTGGAATGGAATACGAGAGGAGATTATATGTTTTGGGATTTTGATCGACCAGCTAAAACTTTTCAATGTTAAGGAAAAAGGATGCATATGCAGCCTATCTTAACACCACACTACCCTAAAAAAAGTTTTTTGTTTCCTTGTTTCTATTCATGAGCCAGAAAAACTAATCGTAAGAGTCTGAAAGTGTTTTCCTTGAAAATCCCCGTGTGAAAGCAAATATATGCGGTGTGAATTAAAAACTGTTAACTTTTGGTTCAGGTTTTGGACTCCTAGACGTCGTCGTCGTTTCGTATATATATGCTTTTCGAAAATGTTGTAAATTAGTTGGTCCAACCTTCACAATTTTTTTTTGTTACTGGATATGTTAGCAGAACATATTAAACCAGTTGATTTAATGCATTCCCTCATGGATAAACGATAAAGTTAATATTTATGGAGGAACGAAAAAAAAATTGTGTGGTTGTAGCGAATCGGTCTTTTTTCCTCCTTCTTCGTCGTCTTCTCTGGACACGATAATTTTTCATTCATGCCTACATTGAAACCAAATAAAGCATGAAAACGCTGTTGTTATTCGATCGTCGTACATATTCATAAGGTGAATGTTTTTTTGCCTATTTTATTATGCCCTATACTTTTTCCGAGTGTGGACACAATCCATGTTATTTTGTAAATTGTAGTTGTATATCAAATCAACCAGCAAATTGTATTCATGCTCTCACTATTTATTTCACTTGTTCACGACTCCAGCCAGCCAGGCAGACCCAAAACACAACAGAAAAAAAATCTCTGTAACATGGCTCTACAGAGTGTTCCCTTGTTTACATTGTGCTCCACCCTCAACTCCAGTTTTTACAGCAACTGCATTTGCACTCTGCATCCAGTTTTATGATGGTTACTCAACTCTTGAGAGAGAAAAAAAACGGTGTATGTATATATAAAGCCTAGTCGAATGTAGTAATAACCATTCCATTAAAGTCTTCTCTCTCTCTCTCTCTCTCTCTGCATATTTAGTTTACGTTCCGGATTCACATGGGAAGTGTGCATTGTTACAGTTTTCTGTCTTGCTTCACTGCACCAATGTCCACGGACGGGGGTGGTGGTGGTGGTGTGGAGAAAAGTGAATACACTTTTTATGAATATGCCATACCATGTAATTCTATCTGAGAGAAAATAGAAAAAAAAGATGAAATACAAGCAGCCTGGGCTCTCCTCCCTGCCTGCCACTAAGAATAATATTGAATGTGTGCCCAGCTTATAATGTACTACTGCTTCTCCGTACTTTGGAAGGAAGGATGACGACTTGGGGAAAAATGGGGAAGAAAGTCATAATCAACGTAAGTACACATTTACTTCTAAAAAACTACCACTACACCCCGACCATATACACAAATACACATGCAGTGTGTGGCAGAGTATCATAATCATAATATTCGGGATGGGATTATTACGGTATAGGGAGAAACTACAAAAGGTTTTTTATACACTCCTTTTAGTTATGCATGGCTTACCGTAACATGCTTACCGGTTGAGAAGTGCGTAGTATTTTGAAGAAACTATTCAAAGAAGTTTTCTTTGAGCAGCAGCAGCGAATTTTATATTTTTCCTGATCCGGCTTTTACACTTTTGAAGCTTATGTGTAATTTTGAGAAGAAGAAGAAAAAAAAATAGACACGACATGGGAAAGGCGGAAGTATAAAAAGGAGTAAGGGAGAGAAAAAAAAGTGTGAAGACTGGGAGCACAGTAGACAGAGTCTCTGGGAGTGATAGGCTGCTGCACCAGCCAGACTCACATCGCAGCTTAAGGAAGACATTTTATGTAGATTGTGTGCAGGGTAAACTGCGTACAAGGTATTATTAACGAAACCAGGGTAAAATGGAGTAGACAAGTAGACGCATAATCATCATCGTCATCATCGCAAACATCGTAAGAAAGAAGCTGAACATCTCCTTTGTATTCGGGGTTCCAGCCACGTGAGAAAAAATAGGATGTTATTAGGTACACAACTAGGATAAAAAATAAAAGTTTTAGCCTGCAATATTATGCATTATATAGCCTGTGTGCAGCAGCAGGATCTTGGGTTTGCTTGCATCCTGTGTTATAATGTGTACAGACAGACAGCTCTGCTCCAACTTTGCCCGACACTATTTAAGGAGAAATGCAAAAGGTAGGCGAGTTTTATTTGTACGAAAATGCATGTAATAATGCAACCTTCTCCCCAGAACTAATGATCTCCTTTCATCCTCATCTTCTCCGCTCGTTGAGTCTCCCTTTCATGCTTAGTTTCCCTTCGTAGAGTAGTAGCAGTCCTCAAGCAATTTCAAGTTTTTCAGTTTTACAGCGACACAGGCAGGCACACAGGTTGGGTTGAGGAGGGAGGGAGAGACGGATTCTCTAAATTTTTGAGAGGGAGAGGAACTAACTACACACAAAAAGGTATATAGATTGTGTGGAGGCGATATAATAATGAATGAATGGAACTAGTGTAACAATAATGTAAAGGGGGGAGTAAGAAGAAGTTTTCTCCTTTTGGGGAATGTCGGGATTGAGACTTTTCTGCGAAACGGAATAACGAAAATTCATGGGAGCGGAAATGTGTAGTTATTTATATTAAAAGAGGCTTGTTCGAAGAATTAAATTGAAAACGTGGGGTTTGTCAGTATTGCAAGGCAATGCAGTTGTTGTGCTAATTGTACAGAGAACTAGTAGCATATTATATGATAGAGTAGGGAACACCGATTGTGAGCGAACCTTTCTCATGGAAGTACTACGTACATAAACATCTTTCAATCCAGATATCGAGAGAAACTTTCGAGTTCATCAAAGTGAAAGCCAAGTCATCCTTCAAACTCGGGAGCAGGATGGTTCTTTTGTGTGTACAATTTCATAAAAAGGCTGTCAACTTTATAGCTACTTTTTAAAAAGGGGTTGTCATGCTTGAAAAAATTGTGACTGCACACTCCAATATTTTTCGATTGAGTCATCCAACGACAGCTAGATCGCCATACTCGAACTCGACTGAAAAGGCTGAAAAGTGAAAAATTTCCAGCTCAGCTCAGTCAGAGATATGCCTACACTTTCCACCAAAACGGCACGACCGAATGAAACCCCAATAGGTTTTTAGGAAACTCATTACAACACTGGGAATAATTTATTGACAGCAAAAAACTGGGTGTCAAGGTATACACGGCATGTCAGAGTTGTCACCAGACTCATAAAAGCAACCCTTTTCCAATTTCATAATGGTCTTGGTCCCATGCTGCCCGACGAGCGAGTAGAGATTTTAAAGAAGGATCTCTGCTCTGGCTGCTTCTTCAGCTCAGTCAGTATATGTTTCCGATTTATTGGAAAACCACAATAGAAAAGCATGGTCTGGAAGAATGGTCGACTATATACACACAGTAGCTGTTTTTGAACGGGAACAAGGTGCACTCCGCATCCGTCGTATACCATTCATCTTCACTAATTAAGCTTTTCCACTCCCCATCCACCATTATCGCTTATTATTACCGTAGTGTTCATATTATTATTGCCTCTCCGACACACAACTCTTGTGTGTGATATAATGAGAGGACTCCTGCTGCGCTAGTCATAAAAAGATGTTCGCTGTTAGGCAATTCGAAATGCACTCGGAGGAGCCACCTTTGCGAAATGCCTGAGAATGAATCTATGTACCATCTACCTACCTATGTAGCATATTATGTATATAAATAGGGTTCGTTGGAGAGGATACTTTACAATTTTAACACTTTCCCTAAATAAGACTCGCTAATAAAGCACTTCCCACATGTGCAACATAATGGCAGCCGGTGTCAATGAAATGTTTATGTCTATTACTTCTATTAGAGTCGTGGAGGGATAAAGGGAATGAATTCATATATTTTATGAATTGCTTATGCAACTTTTGTGCCCAACTCCAACTCCCAATCCCCTCTCCTTTTGTGAAGTTTTCAACAATAGCCTATTGGATGGAGGAGAAGAGAGCGGATGGCAGTAGTGGAAAGCTAAATTAAGACAACCTCTGTTGCATTTCCATTTCCACATGTGGAGAGATGGAAACAGGTTCGTTCGCTGAGTGAGTGAGCAAGCAAGCATTTATATTTCCCAGAGCCCAACTCAATTCAGGATTTTTAGGAAGCTCGTCATCATCAAATAGAGTCAGCAGTTTAAATGCATAATATGTAAACGAAGGTAAATAGTGGAGTGGAGGCTGTGGAGGGAGTAGGAGTGGATTGTAGATGATGTAAAAGTGGGAAAGCCATGTGTGCTCAATGGATTTATTTCCACAATTACTTTCATGCTTTTTTTTCAAGCGCCAGCATATAGCATCCGACTGTTTCCCATCTTGGAAGATCCAACAATAAGATCTCCGCCGAGAATATGTATCCATCCACCCTGTTTCCAGTTTTCCGTAGATTTTATGCGTTTCTTTTCGAGTATTGTTCCCCCTTTTAAAGAATTGGATACATATGCTTGAAGCCGGTGGAGCACGGTGTGGCAGAGTGAAATAAAACTGAGCTTGCTCCCGTACACATTGAGGAAATCTTGAATATGTGTCGTAAAACTAGAAGGATTGCTATTTAAGCCCTTTTTCCTCATCGTCTTTTTTTAAATGCGAGGGGAGATTTCGAAATGTTTGGACCCGAAAGAGAATGGGAGGAGGGAGGGAGACGGAGGAGCCGCAACCCGTAAAGAAATAAAAGGTGAAGTGGAGGAAGAAGGAGTTTTGTAGTAGGGAAAACTTGGTCTAGTTTTGGAAGAAGACTGGTATGCTCGCTCGCTCACTTTCTCCTTATCGATTCCAACCGCATATCATTACAGCCCTGAGGTTACGACAAGGGAAAGAGGGATGGATGGGATGGGATACGCACAAGAGGAAAAAATATACTACCCGAGTTACGTTTTCCCCGTCTTCTTCCTTCTTGTTGTATTCAAGTTTGGTCTTTGTTGAAGGGTGGGTTCGTTGGTGGAAGCAATAAGCAGGAAAAACATATACGTGGAAGAGGACTAGTCAGCTTTTTCGTAGAAAAGAATACTTTCATCAAGCTGCCTTAGTCATTCAAGTTGAGTTGAGTTTGAGAGGGCTCCATCCATCCCCCTCCTTTCTTTTCATGGGCACGTATAACCACCTAAAAAAATACGACGGGAAGCTTTCGTTTCACAGCAGCAGAACCCCAGCAGTTGTTGTTGTTCATGCGGAAGAAATGAAGCCGTAGGATTAAATACTATCCACATGCTATGAATTTTAGATGTAGATTTTAGATTTTGCTACGCGGGGGGTTAATTATTGGATGTTTCAAATTCTGGCGTTTTTCATTCCCGTTTTCAATATGATGAGCAGCCATGCAATTACGGCTCATGGGTAATATTAAAGCTCTGGGGAAATCTGGATGGGTTCTTGGCTCAAGTTGAACCCAAAAAACGGATGAACCAGAAGAGTAGTGGTCTATCCACTACTTGATGAGGTGGAGGGAACGGAGGAGGATGGGACGGACGGAATTGTTGTTTGCTTTTCTCCAAAATGGTCGTAAAATACAGAGGAAAATGTATTGAACAGGATTTTTGCAAGCAGGCGGAAGGGAAATATTGGAGTGGAGCTGATGTTGTTAAAATATCCAGAGAGTGGCGGACAAAGGGGATTGCAAATATCACATTTTTCAACGTAAAAAAATCCTAAAAGCTTTCCTGTGGAAAGTGGGCAGGGCTTCTTCCCCTTCTTGAAAGGCCTGAAATGATGGACATTTTATTCCTTTTGTGTAGTGGTGCATGTACATTTGATACGGGATATATTGGGAGAATAATGGAAGCCTGTCACTTGGAACTGCACACGACCCGTTTTTGTTCACTTGCTTGCACACACTTTTGCACCCTCTCGGCAGAGCCATAGGGATGAAAATGGATCGTACCAAAGGTTAGGGTCGGAAAAATGTTGGAGTTGGAGAAGAGCTGTGATAATAAAAGGATACAAAATGTGCTTTCGTTTGGGAGGAGGGTGTGTACTACAAATGTGGGAAGATCCATTTTAGATTTTTTTTTAGTTGGTTACATACAACAGGACAAGCATTGCTTGGTTTAATGTTATTCCAGGAAATTGCTGCTGGAGCGAGTTGTGCCTCCAGCAAGATAAAAAGAGGTTTGGTTTTGTACTGTAATATTATTATTTGGTATCTTTTGTAACCTGAAGCGGTTAAATTAAGTATAAAACAAAACTATCTGCAATCTGATATGATGCTAGCAAGGAGGGATATATTTCAGTACTGACGACGGTACCATTCAAGTTTTCTTTAAAAATAGAGCTTGAAAAGTCTATAGCGTAATTGTCAACGATAGGATATTATTATTAAACACTATATTTATTTCTACGAATCCATCATAAATAAAAAATAAGTTTCGAATTAAAAGGTTGCGAGTATTGCATGTTTCGAATCAAAATGCCCGGTCGGACTCCTAATTCCTGGAAATCTCCTTCACCCGTTTCTTTAGCACAGCATTTTCCAATGCATTGAGGTGGTTACTTAACATATCTTCCTCTGCTTTTTCACAATTACTCGTTATCCATTTCCTTACCACCTCTAGAGAAGCTATTGCATCCAGAGTCGAAACCGGGGGTTTTGTTGGCTTAGGTTGGGGAACGGGAATGGGCAGGCTAACGCTTGGAACTGGTTGTGGAATAACAACGTCAGCAGGTTGACGATAATGAGAATGATTCACCGACATTCCAGATTGAGTCGAAGATGGATTTTGTCCTACAGTCTGCTGCATCTGGATGTCATTATTGCCAGGAAAATGACTTAGGTCAAAGTCTGGGGTGAAGTCATCATGGTAGTGGCTGGAGACAGAGTCTGGAGGATTGCTAGGTAGAGGAAGCTTTGGCAGGTTGCAGGCGATATTACTGACACTGCAGGATTGTTGTAGATCATGAAGATCTTTCGATGGAATCGTCAGGCCTTTTATATTATGTCTTTTACAAAACTTTTCAGTCCATTCTGTAGCCTGCTCTTTGAAATCAGGTTTTTGAAAAACTTCACAGAGAACTACTGCCCTGTCAACTAGATCTTGGCCGGTTACAACAACGTTTCTGGCAAGACTTTGCTCATGCCAGTCCACGAGAGCAGAGTCTATATCAGTATATTTTTTCCAGTGCACGTTTTTTATCTTTTTATTCGGATCCAACATTTTCTTTAATATTCTCTTTCGGCAGCTCCAGATCGTTTGCACCGTGGAGTTTGAAGCACCGAGGGATTTTGCGACCGAGGTTTGTGACTCTCCACCTTGAATCCTTTGAATTATTTTTAACTTATCGTCTAGCGTAATAGACCGTTTATTTCGCTTGTTTGGATTCTCTGGAATTTCGATACTCAGTTCGGCTGTGAAAATATGAATGAAATACAAGATATATTAATTTCTATGCTTCCTCATTTGGTAATGAATTAATGCGATCTTTACCTAAATTTGCAGGGCATGTGGACTTTTCTCCTTCCTCGCCAGTTTGGAGCAACAGTTGAGCTGTACGTACAGTAATAAATCCAAGTTTTAAAATGACTCATACATCCGTCCGTCCATAATCTATCATTGTTAATCACAAATGATAAAATTATACTAAACAAAATTAACGTACCAGGATCCTCATGACCAAGAGTGGTTCCAAGAAGTAAGCCATTCAGTTTTTGCCGTTTCAAAAATCCTTGGACCCAGGATTGCGTGGTCGGTGCAGTTATATTCTGACTGTTGGGGTCAGCCATTAGTAGCTTCCTCACTTTTTCCAATATCATTTTCGTGTTGACGGCAACGCCCTGAAATCGTAAAGCCACGAGCCAGTCTCGAAGGTCGTCTTCGATGTGAGTACACTTGGGTTTCCTTCCACATCCAGCCCTGCGTTTCCGGTCCCCTTGACCTTCCTTTGCAAACGCTTCCAGCTTTGCCTTTTTCTGCCTCCATTTCTCCACAGTTCTTTTGTCAACATTGTACAGCACTTTGGCTTCATCGACTGAATGAGCTTCAGCAAAGGCGATACACTTCAGCTTTTCTTCAACTGTGAAGCTGCCTCTAGGTCGTCGTGTCCAAACGCCAGCGATCTCTGCCTCTAATTAACAATTAATTAATAAGACTTACACTTGTAGATTCTAGATTCTCTACACCACAGGACAACATAACATAATTAATTTCCACATTACCAAGTTTGCTCCGAACTTTCCTCCATTCCCGAACCCGTTTTGCATTGACATCAAACCGCTTAGCTGCGAGGGAGTTTGAGTGCCTTTCCGCATATTTCACAACGCCCAATTTGAATTTCGAGTCGTACGGTTTCGTCGTTCCTTTTGGCCGATCATAATCTACACTCGTGTCGTCTTCAGGTAAAATAGGGTCCTTTCTCGGTCTACCGCGTCGTCGCCTTAATGTCATCGTACATTTTCTCTTCTTCGTTGTTTCCTCAGCATTCTCCGAGGAATAATTTTCCCCAGAGGACTCTTCCTCCTCCTCCCCCGATGAGCTCTCTTCGTCTGAACTCTCGGAGCTACTGGAAGTGTCCTGCTCATCATCATCAATTTTGATTTCCTGCTGGGGAATAAGGTCCTCATACGGGACAGGCAATTCAGCCCCACTCCCATCGTTGCTCACCTCGTCGTCACTGTGGCTCACTTTAATAAATGTGTGGATAAGCTCATTAGTAGTGTCATTAGGGGAAGTTGAGCTGAAACCGGAAGACACTTCCTCCATCACTCCCACGAGGCGAAAAAGAGAACGCTGGGACAAGGAATATTATATCCATCCATACACCACAAATTTGTTCAAATTTATAAAAAAAAACGAGTAGAAGTGCCAAGTTTTTACTGGATTTTTGCCACATGAAGCACACAATTCACATAATATTGTCCATTTGTACCTGTTAACTTCCCGAACACTATTTAAAGTGCTTCTTATTATTAAAATAGAAGCAACCAGGTAAGTAGAAGAACGAGATTTGCGAACATGTAAATTTGACAATGCCAGGTAGGTAAACTGCAACTGCTGCACTGCACAACAACAACAGCTGAGCGAATTGTAAACATGATGTAGATTTCTGCTTGTTTTTAGGTGTAGAAGGCATGAAGCAAGCGGTAGGTGCATGCATGGAGGTAAATGTACACGTACACGTACACCCCATCCAACTCCATTCCAATGTCTCCAATCTCCAATCCACACAACAACAAAGTAGTTACTTCTAGTCTAGTTCTCCAGTTTCATATCATATCCAGTCCAGTGTAATGTCGGACGGAACTCTACTATCATTCCAATAATTTGTGACAATTAATAGTCGCGTCCCTTCTCCTGTTTATTTCATAATATTATGTGTTTATTTGCCGTAAGTACGTTAGGCTGTGATGTCGGACGGAACTCTACTATCATTCCAATAATTTGTGACAATTAATAGTCGCGTCCCTTCTCCTGTTTATTTCATAATATTATGTGTTTATTTGCCGTAAGTACGTTAGGCGCTAGATGTAACGCGACATGGATTGGATCACATCATCTTCACTTTTATTTATATGCTAATATTGCTAATCCTTTGCTAATATAACCACTAGAAAATGTAATAAAGTACGTATACCTACACCTACTCATTCTCACATTAATAATATAAATTTATATGTATACACTTTAGCCTTTGGTACAAAGTATTTTGAAACATTTTCATATGAAATGATTACTTCAAAAAAATAACAAAACACGGGTGAACAATATATCACCTTGCGCAAACTACCAAAAAGTTCTATTTAGCGGGTGCTCCATACAGTAGCCTTTACTTTTAAATATCTCGTCTGCCAACCACCTACACAGCTCATCCCCATTAATTGATGGACCTCCGAGAATCAGCCCCATATTTTGACGGACCCGATTTTTCGCCCAAATACAATAAAGCTCGGCAAGGTGTACCTGGAAATGTTAAAATAATAATAAATTAGATTGAATTGCTGTACACTCCATCCACACAATTCATTAATTGCTCTGACATTAGTTCATGCCATTATTGATGACATGACATGACTTACCTCAGCTTGAGCATTTCGGAGCCCTATACAGTAAGATCGAGAGGCTCTACTTAAGACACAAGTCATTGCGTAAACATCAATTGCCACGTCTGCTAATCTCTTCAACATTTGCTGTTGGTCGATTATGTTTTTCCCGTATTGTTGTAGTAGCATTTCTACCGCAAACTGAAGTCGTAGCACACTATATTCCAAAAGCTGCGACGAATTTTCGAGGGAAGGATGGAGGTATCTATTAAGGTGCAAATTCAGTTTAGGGTCATCATTAATCTGGCGACGTCGCTGAACCATGTTCTTCCAAACTAAATTTGGAAACTGGAACGGATTTCTAAGTTGCTTCACCAGTTCTCGAAGGCCTTCTCCGGCATATTTCACACCTATTGAAACGATCACATTTAATTTTCCTTATTAAATATATTCAATATCCTCATTCATTAATTCATTAACACTTGTCAGCATACAAACAAACAAATTTTATTTATTGACCATTTAATGCGATGAATAGACGCAAGATTTCGTTCGTTCCTTCAAAAATTGACATGATCCTGGCATCCCTCAATGCTCTTTCAACTGGATAATCCTTCATATAGCCCATTCCGCCCAGAATTTGTAGGCCTTCATTTATACTATTGTAACCAGCCTCTGAGCTGTACACCTGTACACAGGAAAATCAAATAATATATTTTTACAGAAAACTTGCGCAATATCTATTAAAAACGATTTCTACCAAATGTCGCTCACTTTTACGATAGCAGCCTCTTGAGCACAATCTGCATAGTCTCCACTGTCAATCATTCCAGCCGTTTGGTAAGCCATGGCCTCCATTGCATAAATGTCTGTAGCTATTTTGACAATTTTCTCGCGTATCAAACCAAATTCAGACAGCGATTTTCCAAATTGCTTTCGGTTAATAGCATGCTCTGTCACCAATCCTAATAGCTTCTTTAGAAACCCTATAGAAAATTTGAAAGAATTGCATTTCCTAGTTTAAATAAAAGTGCAAACACAAATTAAGTGAATTATTGAAATGATATAAAGGATTATGGGGATTATATCACCTGCACCAGCACTGCCCATGCTAAATCGACCACTGTTGAGAATATTCATTGCAATTTTGAAGCCGTCCCCTTCACTTCCTATCACGTTTTCAACAGGTATTTTAACATTTTCAAAGTGAACTTCAGCCGTGTTTGAACCCCTGATGCCATGCTTATCCTCTGGTTTTCCACTCGTCACGCCCCCAAAACTTCTTTCGACCATAAAGGCTGTTATACTTTTGGACGCCTTGTAACCAGTAATGCTTTCATCCTAATAGCGACATTTAAAAAACTAAACGTCCAGTCTAAAAAAATTACGAAAGTATTACAATTTCAAACTTACAGCTGTTCTTGCAAAAACTGTAAAGAACTCAGCTGTGCCACCATTGGAAATCCAAATTTTTGTTCCATTCAAAATCCAATGCGTTCCATCATCAGACAGAGTTGCTCTTGTTCTGATGGAACCCGCATCTGATCCACTAGAAGGTTCTGTTAGTGCAAACGCCGCAATCATCTCTCCGGATGCCAGTTTAGGAAGGTACTTTTGCTTTTGCTCTTCAGTTCCATACAGCAACAATCCCTACATCAAAAGATCGCAGTGTTCACCAAGGACAATTGAAGTATATATATTAGTAATATTAGTTTATAGTTAATTTATAGTTTTACCTTAAATCCAATGGTTTGATGGGCAGCTAATGTCACAGCTATACCTCCATCTAACGATATGATTTCTTGGAACCGAGCATATTCGGTTGCGTTTAATCCTAAACCCCCATATTCCGCCGGAACCTGTTGCCCAAATAAGCCCAACTCTTTCAGTCCTTGTAAAACTTTATCAGGGATTTTTGCATCCTGATCTATCTTCTTCGAGTCAACTGAAACGAAAACAAAAGCCAGGCTGATTAAATATCATAAACACAAAAGAGAGGATTCCAACATTTCAGTTTCTACCTCATCTTTAATTGCTTTACTGATGATCATACCTTCTTCATTGAAAAATCTTTCGATAGGTCCCAACAACTCGTGCAACGTGTCATGCTTATCTTTATCCAAAACCTCTGCAAACTCGAGCACATCCGTATCAAACCTTCCTAGAAAGATTTCCTTTGCAAACGGCTTTTTGTAAATTTTGTCACTGCCATCAGTCGCCTCGGGTTCTCTAACAACTCTAGGTCCTCGCTCCTCCTCCCGTCTTTCCTCCACTTCCTCCTCCTCTTTGGCCAACGGGACTGCCTTATTTTTTAGTATGGACTTGGTCGACACTGGCGACGACAAGGCAGGGTGGTTTTGGTTTATCCCACCTCCTAACACCCTGGGTGAAGAAGACCAATTGGACTTTATTGTAGTTAGCAGAAAACGGCTGGTTGACAGTGGTCTAAACATTTTTGTAGATTTTTTTTTCGTAACAAAGTCTCTATTAAAATGTCCAAGAATTATAATATAATATAGGAGCCCACTGCTGGAGTAACAAGTAACAGGTGATTCGCTATATATGTTACTTATGTTAGTTATATGTTATTCAATCGGAGAAAATTGCAAATTAATCGAACCCAGCAGAGCAGCAGAGACCATCAGTCAGATGCGTATATTATATTTATGCCCAAAACAACAAAAATCGACCATACTTACATGCTCACACTTCATGCATGCAACTGACTTTAGCAAAGCAATAATATACGTACTAAGTATACGTATGCATATGGCATATACATATAGCAAATAAACCTTCCATTTCCAGCTCATGTCCATAAAAACATCTTGGGTTTTTGTGTTTTTTTTTTTGGCAACCGGCTTTCGTCCTCTCGGTCCATATCAACTAGCCCCACAAATGACATAAAATGCACTTTGAACTGCTTTGTACTTCCATGCAAAACAGTCTCCTAAAAAGACTACTAATTATTAATTAGTCATAGTCATTACCTTTTCCTTTCCATACCCATTTTTCTGACGAAACTGAAACTGCGTTCGCCTATGCGTCCTTCAAACTTAGGAGTTGGGTTGGGACCTAATTGCGACTTCACAGATTTGTTAATTAAAATACATTCTGGATTATTAGAACTGTTTAGTTTTACTTACTTCGTATTTACGTAATCAAACACGTATTCCGAAAATTGGGATTAGGAAAAAGCAAAAGTCTCATCAGAAACCATTTGAGAAATATAAGGATAGTTTTGCCTGTTTGTTTGGATTTTCTCTGAATCCTGAATCATCAATTTTAAAATTGCTTAAAGTATTGGACGTTTGAATGGAAGTCCAAGCCAAGCCCAATATGCCATGCATTGTTAAAATAAAATATTATGCATGCATTTAGTTGATCTATTGAAGTAATGACGTAAAAAGTTGGGTTTCGCAGTTGACAGGCAGGCGGAGCGGAGGAGCATTATACATTTCCAAAGATGATGATGATGATGATGATGATGATGCATTTTTCATTCACAAAGTTCACGGAATAGATATATTAAGGTCAACGCTGCGAATGCGAAATATTTCATACTCTCTACTTTTTCTCTTTAATATGTAATTATAATTCCTTCACTGCTTGCTCCAATCAGCTTCTGGCAATGTTGACTTTTAAGCGTGTTGATTGATATTAGTACAAGCTTTGCATAATATGCAGTTATGTCGGTGGCTGGAGAAGCAAAATAAAGCTAGCTTCCAAGAAGTTGTTATGATAAGCCGGATAAAAATGTGTATAAAAACGTTGTTCTGCGAGTATGTCCGCACAGATCTGGTTTGGAGGAAAGCGTCAGGCTACTCGTATGGAATTTGCATACCTATATATAGTTATTCCCAATCAAGTAACAAGTTTCTACACACTCTGCAGATGCAGTTCTAAACGTGATATTTTCACGTGATATATTAAAGTTTCTGGAGACTTGAGTTTTCTTATACACTCACAATCAGAAACATAATGCACTTAACAAAATTGTGTCTCGGTGCATTTGTGCTAGCTGCGGTGACAATTGGAGATCTGACGACGGGGACTCCGACAAGTTCAGCTTCCAATATTTTCAAATACTTCTCACGGAGAATAGCGAGAAGGTATAGGTTCCCACTGTTCTATAGTTTTTTTTTTCAATTTCAATTTCTTTCAATGTTTCGAAATTGAAGAGAATCGGTTTATTTTATTTATTTGGATTCGATCAATAACCAGTGTCAAGGATGCGTATGTAAAGGATGAACAATGGCCTTCTCAAATTTTGCCCAAGCTAAAACATAAGGTAATAAATAAATAATGGTGGTCGTGGTATGCTAATGATAATAAACATGCATTCACTTATTGCACTTGCCTGATGTCATCACATCATGATGGTGTGCATCATCTTACGTTTAAATGCGCTTGTTGACCTTGAACAGATAAACTCATTAGAGAAAGCAGTGACCGGGGTTAATATCGACGTGCAAAAAATGGCAGATGATAACATGAAACTGGAAACTGCTGTTGCAGAAGGTCAGGAAATGTATGAGCAGTTGAATTTGCGAGTGAGTTCTTTACAGGAGGCTGTATTCAATCATAGCACTATTTTAGGAAATCTTGACGGAATAGGTATTGACATATACCCGTTTAAAGATTACAATATCATTAATCAGATTCGTTTTTATGAGTATACTCAATAACCTACATCCTCCTTCGCTATTTCCCGCAGCAAACTCGGACAATTTATACGTGGTCTCCAGTAAGTCTACTTTTACCTTTTTGACGATGGAAATCAAATGATGTAGTCTAAGTAGTACACATTGGAAATGTCCTGCCTGATTTTTCTAGATTACACGTGTGGAGGTGCACTTGTCGGAAAATCAGGGACTATAGTTTTCTCGAGTGCGACGAGCATGATAAATTACATGAGTCCGTCGGCCGGGTGCATATGGGCTGTGCGAGCAAACAATCATGCAGTCATCAAACTATCGACACAGGTTGATTAATTTTTGAGAGACATGACATAATAAACGCATGCTTTCAGATGTTTACCTCTATATTTATATTCCTCTGTATTTTATATTGTATGCAGATATCGTATAGATCAAGTTACGCTTACAGTGTTAGCCTACCGATAACCTATGTGCTGGACTTTCCCAACAAGGAGAGCAATAATAGCAGTAGTAATGATCCTATACAACCCAGAATTACTAGGTATTAACCAAAGTAGCCATAAAACTCACCAACTCATAATTGACATGAGAATGCTTTCTACAATTCTTTCTTGCCACTTTTCAGACTAGACAAAAATATGCATTATTCCTTTGTCGGTCCGACAATTTACGTTGTGTACTCACGAGTGGATATAAATCCTTACACGGGGAAAGTGGTTGTCCGCGACGAAGATTCCGTGAGTATAAACTTTCACCTTCATTTCGAGGGAATCGGCGGACTGATAAAACAAAATACCCTGTTTGCTCAAAAAACCATCATGTCAAACACCACGTTTGGCACATTTTCTGACACTGAATTGGAAAGTTGGAGTAGAACAGATTCGGCGCAACGTTCGAGGACAACGGCAAACTACTCCATGGACTACGCCCAGATTATATTTGCCAACATTTCCGGACCGACACATTTACATGTCAATATTGACAAGGGAGATTGCAAGGATTCAGAATCCTTTGTGGTGATCACTGATCTTTTTGAAAACGTTACATCCTCCACAGAGTATATACATATATTTGTTCTTCTGGACATATTCCACTTTAACTTCTTTAGGATATTCATTCAGCTAATAGTTGTTCAAATATTTTTAGCTGCTGTAAAACGGAATGCAACAGTGGGAAAACATTTGTGAGCTACGGAAGCCCATTTATATTTCAAATATCAAAGAAATTTCAACATCCCCTCAAATTTAATTTATCATGGGCTGGAGGTAAAAATTATGAGAATTTTTAAAATCAATCTGGCCAAAAATACTTGTAAATCAATATTAATGCATTTTCTGTTTATTATAGAAAAATACTTCGTACCTTCTCTTTATACATCTCAGTATTATCAGACAGGTAAGTTTTTGTGGGCATGTTGCTCCAATTACTGTATGTATAATATTTTGTGTGATTTGAGCCAAAAATGCTAAGACTGAGTTGACTTTATAGATAGTGATCCCCAAAAATGTCGCCGAGTTTTAGGTGGGCTCGGCGGGACACTGTCCATCACGGTAAACGACAAGTGGCAAAGATGTGTGTGGGTAATTGCTCCGCAGACCAAGCCTCCGTATACAATGAAAATTCATATCAGTGCAAGTTCCATAAAACAAAGTCATTCCACGCATTTGTATATGATGCAACTACACAAGAACACAGAAAATGGGACCAGCACGACCCGTCCCACTATCACTAGGTACGTTTTCAATTTTAAAACTTTTGTTAGTTTCAAACTGTTAGAAAGTTTCAACTGTAGAATTTCTTAAATATACTTAATCCTTAGGCTGAGCCCTTACGGAACGTACACAGTGCAGAGTACGGAGGTATATATTGTTTACTACGCGGATATTCTGCCGAGCACCGTCGCCTCCTCTCCCTCCTTATATTCCTCCTCCTTATACGCATCTCAACTCACCTCCTCCTCAACAAGGACATCATTAGCGTTTAACCTGAGGTGGGAAGTATATAAGCATACAAATAGCAACATACAAAATCAACCGGTGGTGGATGTCATTCGTCAGTTTACTTTCTTTACGGGCGCGCAAGGGACATTCACGAGGGGTTTGCCGTTGAACAATTTTAATTTTTATCGAGTCTTGCTTTTGACTCCGTCAAGCTTGCCACTTGCTTTTAAAGCATATGAGGGCTCAGACATGCAGTTGAGGATCAATCAGACAAACTCTGCCGGTGGCGGCTCAGGGACATGCATTGACTCCACCCAACTCTCCGTTTACACTGCGGTATATGGAGAACTCAGCCAGAGTCCTTTGTAAGTGCTTTTTAAAGTTGAGATTTATAGTTTGTTAGCGAGCCTCCCATGTCATGTTGTCATTATGTTTTGTTACAAAAAGGCCGTGCAACAACTCTGGAAGCGTATTGCTGGAACACACAAATGGAATGGCGGCAATTGTTTTGGAACCCAAGTTTAATGCTTCGGAAACTACAGTTGTGGATTTTTCGTGGACACTATTGCGTAATCACATCTTATCTTACACTATTTTTATTTTCTCGCATTGAATTACATGCTGTAAATGTAAACCTGAACCTGACTCGATGATTGTTTGCATTTTACAGAAAACGCAACTGCAAACGATGTTATTGTGTCAGGTAAAAATGTAAAAGCTTACTTGTTCCCAGTGGCACTTTTTTATTGTATTTCGCGTATCGACTACATCCTACTGATTTGTAAGTTCTTGGTAAATAATTAATTAGGCAATCGTTGTGGAGGAGTGATACAAGGGAACAACGGGATATTGGCGTACAAAACCCCAGCCGCTTCAAACCAGTTTGAGCGTTGCATTTGGATTTTACATTGTCCCAACAGAACAAGCATCACGCTCGAATTTCTTAAAGGGCATATTGCCAATCAATCCCAAACTCTACGGATAAGCACTGTTGAGCTCTCAAATGGCACGTTACGAAGCAATTATGATATTCTAAGGTAAGATGAAATAGGGGAAAATGTGGAAGTTAAGCTCATTATTTAAAAAATGCATTTTTGTACCTACGTCAAAAATTATCTTGCTCATACAACAAAATAGACCAGGAGTAAAAGTCAGCTTTAATGAGTCATTGGTGGTGATCACGCTGAGCACTGCAGGGAGCACTTACAGCCCCGGATTCAAACTGCGGTTTACGAGTAGCGGTCAAGTTGGTTCTTCCGATTACACGACGGTCAAATTGGCTCACCGAACGGATCTTTCTGGAAACATTGAATTTTCGGATTCTGATTGGAACAATGAGCAATTGGGCTCCAGCTCGAGGAGACTCTTTGTGATAGCTTCCAGTCATCACATCTCCAACGTATCAGTTTCAACTTCTATGTACGGCTACGGCTACTCCTCTTATTCAAGACCGAGAGCAACTACTCCAACAACTGTCGTAACGGCCACGGACATAACGTTGAACTCTGTGTTTGTGAAGAAGGATAATGACAGTTGTGACTATGACTCTATCACGTTTTACACCACAGCGCCATACAGAGAGACAACCAGCTCGGATGGAGGCTGGCTCGAAACTCGAATTCCAAGTGACACTGACATACAGATGTGTCCTCAAAATCTACAAGTTCCAACATTAGGAAAAGAGATAACCAGCTATCGATCCAGTTTTATCGCAATTTATAAACCTATTTCTTCAATCCAGGCAAATGATGATGGTGAAAGGGGTTTTAGTTTCAATTTCGCCCAGCAACTGACGTCGACGTCTACAAGAACAACTACTACATCCACTACTACTAAAAGCCCATATGGCTATGACTATTACTAAAAGAAATGGTCGCAAAATTAAGCCGGAAAATGGTTTTTATTCCGTGTCCCTTTTTTGACTCGCACGCTTTAGAAATGTAGCTTTTCAAAAAAATAAATGAGTTTAAACTCCGTTTAAAACCGATATCGTAATAAATATAACATCAAATTAATTATCGCAAATGATTTGAGCTCGCTTTGTAAAAATGCCCGAAAGATATTTTTGGAATTAGTAAAAGCAACACAACTGTGATTGCGCATCATCATGCCGCAATAATCCAACCTTCATTTCATAGTTAATGTTAACGAACATTTTTGTTGTTCTGTTATTATTAAACACGTTTAACGAGTGCTCATCGCATTAAAGTGCATAGCAAAATGCTAAATCAGCGTCTGTTCTTGATTCTTGGTATGTGTTTACGCCTGCATATTTACACGGATGACTGGATGACATATCAATTTCATGGAAAATGGAAGAAAAATATCTCTTAAAAAGTAAAAGATCAAATGCTATTAACACGATCAAAACATGCATGGGTTATATATAGGTATCGGGTGGATATAATACTAAAAGACAAAATACTCGTAATACTCGACCATCACATCAAATCCTATCGTATCTGATGTGAGAATTCTCTATAAACTGGAAAAAAACATATACATCATTTCATGAATACCTATGTATTTTTATGTGACCGGGGTCAATTATCGAGCTAGCTGTAGCTGATATACTTATTTTCTTGGTTACTTACTCAATCTCCATATTATTCTACTCCACCTACGCCTTTCTTCGTACGTCCTCCATCGCCCTCGTGCAATGAGTCACTAACCACTACATTTTTACATTAAACGTGTTTAAAGACTCGTATTTTTTTATCAAGACCAACAAACCAGACAGACTGCATCAAAAATGGTATAAAGTATGAAAGTAGGTATGCGTGCTTAGCAAGCATAACAAAATCTTTGATAAAATATTTCCAGTTCTGGCTCACACGTCGATATTATCAGCTCAATTTAAAGGTAACGCGACCGCTTCGGCTTGTCAATTTTTCCATGTAAAAAGTTGTAATGAGGAGATCGATCGCTAGTTATAGGTACACAATTTAAGTTGAACTGTGCAAATTACAAATCTCTAAATAAAACGTACATTCAGAAACTGATTCAAATACCACTGACTCAAGTATTTCTCATGCTTTGAAAATGAGACTTTCATTCGGTTTGGTATTTGCGTTTTTGATTACATTATCTCACTCAGCGGAAGTGACGGAAGACAATGGCTCTACTCAAAAATTAAGAGTTACGAGAAGGTAGGTTTAATTACATAAAAAACAAATTATTTGTCATGATGCTGGAATCGGAATCATTGTAATTTGTAATTTTTGCCGAGATTAGTTTGAAAGATGCACTTCCAAAGGACAACGGTGCTCCGCAGTCTCGTGTCATAAATGATATGCGACACAAGGTTTTCGACAAATAAAATAATTGAATAAAGCACTTTAATATGCCGTAATATGTAATAAAAGCCGTTGGAACTATACTCACCATTGCAGTTATTTTCCCTGGAACATTCCATGACTGCAGTAAACTCCGAGTTGGAAACCGTTTCAACCAAGAACGACAAATTAGAAACAGCACTTACGGAGCAGAAAAGCATCCTTGAGGGGCTGGCTGCTCAGTTTAGCAAACTCAACACTGTTTTGCAAACGCATGGAAGCACTCTGGATGACCTTGAAAGTTTAGGTTTGGTTTGGACTATACTGAAAAAAGTATTATACAAGTCCAGCATTATTTTAAAAAGTTTAACCCCCTCCTGACATTTGTTTTATATATGTCTACAGCAAATACTGATCAAAACCTGTTTGCTCTCTCAAGTGAGTAGTACCTAAACTTGTTCAATTTTGTCTAAATTATGTACAGTTGAAGCATGAATCCCAAGTAAAAACGAACGTTTAAAATATAATTCCCCATAACAGATCAAACGTGTGGAGGAGTCCTAGAAGCTCAATCAGGCTCAATAGTATTTTCCAGCGCTGCTCTCCGGGGATTTACACGATTTCCGTCAATGTGCGTCTGGACCGTGCGGGCGAATCACCGGGCGTTTATAAAGCTGTCAACAACCGCTGTACGCGCTCCTCATCTCATTTCAATTTCGTAATAGGGATAGGAATGCCTAAACTATTGATTGCCATTGCCGATGATCTCATATAATTCCAATTCACAGCTTAGCGCAACTCTGAGCAGTTCGTATGCATCCCGGTTTTCCCTGAATGTGGTCGAAATTTTTAAGAATGACACCGAAGCCACTGTCAACGGAACGAGTTTCCAGCCACGGCTAACCACCCTCGAAAGAAATATGCACTACGTGTTCACCGGACCGGTGATATTTATCGTCTACTCGTTGGGTCCTCAAAGTGAAGACTACTCCTCCGCTTTAGCTGTCAGCATGCACTACGAAGCACTGGGACAACTCAAGCTGAAAAATGTCTTCTTTAGTCATGAACATTTGTCACAAAACTCGGGCACATTTAGCGACAACGAGATGGAAAAGTGGAGCCCTCGGGCGGCTGCACAAATCTTTAAAAACTCCAACTTCACACTGGACATTACAACTCTGGTCATCTCCAACTTTTTCCACAAAGGTGCACCTTGAAGCCAGCCTGGCAAGTGGACAGTGCTCAAGGGACACTGCCTTCTACGTCATTTCCGACCTGCTGGAGAATACTACTTCGATAATTGAGTAAGTCTGAGGTGGCATATGACGGGTGTTGGGCTTCGCTTGGTTTCAAAATGAAATATTTGGTGTATTATTGGAGTTGAACTGGAATTTGTACTGGGATTGATTTGCAGCTGCTGCAAAAACAATTGCACTGGGAAGAACTCACTGGTGAACTACGACAACCCGTTTATTATAATAATCACCAAGAAATTTCAACAGCCTATGCATTTCAACCTGAATTGGGTGGCAGGTATGCTTAATTTATTCTTTTAAAATCGTAGGACTATATTCCCTGACCTAATTTAACCACGACATTGCTTGAATTACAGAAACGCCGTATCCATCCAGTTCTTCGTCGGTCGCCGGAAGTAAAAATAATTATATTTATAATTATCATTGTCACGTTTATTTTTAACATCTTTACGTTGTTTAACCTTGTTTGCCTAAAATGTAAAGGATACTCATCTGTTCCGAAATGCGGGGAAGTGCTGGGAGGGACGTCAGGAACGCTGTCGTACAAGGCGTCCGTCTCGTATAGGAATTAATCACCAAGAAATTTCAACAGCCTATGCATTTCAACCTGAATTGGGTGGCAGGTATGCTTAATTTATTCTTTTAAAATCGTAGGACTATATTCCCTGGCCTAATTTAACTACGACATTGCTTGAATTACAGAAACTCCGTATCCATCCAGTTCTTCGTCGGTCGCCGGAAGTAAAAATCAACAATTATATCTTATAATAATGATTATTATTGTCAGTTTTTGAAACTGTTTATTTTGAATTTATATTTTATGTTGTTTAACCTTGTTTGCCTAAAATGTAAAGGATACTCATCTGTTCCGAAATGCGGGGAAGTGCTGGGAGGGACGTCAGGAACGCTGTCGTACAAGGCGTCCGTCTCGTATAGGAACAGTGAGAGATGCATTTGGGTGATTGTGCCCCAACCCCGCCCTCGCACAACCGTCGCTATCAGTGTTGGAGCCAACGGGGTGGAAAGTGGATATGATCACTTGTACATGATGGAATTAACGGATGCATTCGGGAATGAGTTGGTTGACGGTCCTAAAATTACCAAGTGCGTAAAAATCATTTCATATTACTCCTACTCGACTAAATAATGAATTTACAATGACCTATATATTATTTAGACTTTAAAAATGTTCCTTTCAGTTTGGGACGGTACGGAACATACAACGCAGGGAGTCGCGAAATCTACATTGTTTTCTACTCTGATTCCTCCATCACCGGAAACGGTTTCTCGCTAAGCTGGCGCTCATCGGGGGTTCCGGTGAAAACGGCGAGTGACGTGACAACCCGGTTCACAATCCTGAACACAATGGAAGGGGACGTGGAGAGGATTGAGAGCGACAACTACTTTACTCGCGGATTTTACCAGGTTTTCATTTTAACCCCGGTAGTGCCCAGTGCGTACAGTTACGGAATGCTGCTGGGCGTCAACCAGACTCTGGGAAATGCTAGCTCTCATGGCTGCCTCAGCTCAGAAATTTCAATTTTCACGCCTGTCGACGGGATCATGACCAAGTCGACTGTGGAGTGCTATGAGAATGCCAAGACTTTAATTAAACATGCGGACGGGATGGGGATCATTGTGATGAACTCGAGAAACTCCAGTTCCAACATTGGCATGAATTTCAAGTGGAAAGAAGGTAAAAATACAGCTTTGTGGAACATGACGACCACTCGTTTTGGCTTTCCGACATTCCGTAAAATTAATTTTGTGTCATTTATGGTTTACCAGAGTTGGGAGAAGGAAACAGCACATATGTCGTCGTGAGCAGTAAGTTGACATTGCATTGTTACCTACTTTTATCACTATCACACGCACGCAAACGCCCAAGAATAAAACTAACTACACATCATTGACATTCATTATTGTGACATTGACAGATGACAATTGTGGAGGAGTCATAATCGGGGAGAAAGGGGCTCTCCACTACAAACTAGGCAGTGATTATTTCAACAACGAGCGGTGCGTCTGGCTCCTCCATTCTCCAAACAGCACCAGTATAACCCTGAAACTGGTCAAGGATGGATTTGAAACTTGTTGTGATTACATCCTTGTGAATACTATTGACCCCACAGATGGCACGCTGAGAAACGACACAACTGCTATCACGTAGGCATAATATAATACAATAATGTGGATATTCTGTTACAATTCTTCCTGAGAGACAACAATTTAATTTGTTGATTTTTGCATTTTTTAAGGAGGGCAAACCGGACACTAACAATTACGGACTCTCTCGCAGTCATCGTGTTCCGGACGGATGGCTCCACGCGTGGGAAAGGGTTCGCCCTCCAGTTTACTGGAACTGGGAGCATCACTGAAAACTCACCGGCTTACACTTATAGACTTCGACACCGGAGTGAGCCGTACGGGGTTGTCACGTTCCCGGGTTCCGACTGGGAGCAACAGCGTTCCAATGGGAGCAATAATGAAGTGTTGGTGATTGCGTACAGCCTGCGCGTCGGGCTGGACGAGGATCCTCAGTCAATGACGACAAACATTAGTTGGACGGGTGGCAGTATGAAAAAGGCGAATCAGAGTTGTGACTACGACTCGATTACATTTTATACCTCGCCCGACCGGAGTGGCTGGCTCACCCGGAATAGATTCCCGGAAGCGAACACCACTCTGGCCTGTCCTGAGCAAGTTGACGTTCCAGCAAAGAAGGGGATTGCTAGCACCGTTTTTTCAGCCTTTGTCGTTGTGTACAAATTGGTTTCACCTCGAGCAGAGGATGACGGGCGTCAACTTAGCTTCAGCTATGAGAAAAGTATGCATTAATTACGTATGCATTTTAAGATGGTCATTTCAACTTTTGTCTTTAAGGTAGGCGCTTCATGCAAATGTTTTGTTGATTGTTGTGTGAAATAAAAAAGGTGCGGGTTGTGGAGGGATATTTGTGGGAGATCAAGGTGAAATAAGTTACAAAGAGGATGGCAAGTACTCCAATGGAGAAATGTGTATTTGGCTGGTCCAAGTGCCTCAAGCATCCAGAATTCGGTTACGACTGGAAAGATCAGGATTCGAAGAGTGTTGTGATGTTCTACTTGTTACGACAATTGATCGGGAGACCGGTACTCCTACTTTGGAGTCTATTATTAGGTACTTCATTATTAGTCGATTATATAATTATGCTGATGATTACAACACCTGTTGTGGATGTGGACAACCACAATTTATTCTTATTATTAATACATATTTCAGTCGGACCAACCGCTCCGCAGTTGTAAACGGTCCTGTAATAGTTATCACCTTTGTTTCGGATGGCTCTGTGGTTGGGGACGGCTTCCGGCTAAGCTTCTCCACAGAAGTTCGAACCACAGAGAACTTCCCAATGACTTACCACCTGGATCACAGAAACCAACCGCAAGCCAACGAGTTTGTGTACAGCGTCCACCCCAATCAAATGATTGTCCTTGGCTTCTCTCCTGAAACGCATCGGTCCGTGTACTACTCCTCAAATACGAGAATCAACATAGCCTCGTTCCGCCCCCAAGTTGACGAGAGTTGCACGTCCGACTCGCTCATGGTTTACGAGTTTTATGGGAAATCGAAAGGGTTCGTTTCCTCGAAATCCTATTCCGCCCTGAACATGCTGCAGAGTAACCAGACCTTCATGAACGAGACTGCTGATGGGAGATGCAATCCACTAACTGATGGCGTATTCACCCCGTGCGATACCATTACACAATGTACTGACGCCCCTCCGGTCTCCAGCACGTTTCGCACTCAAAACTCAACCTCCTTCTTGGCTGTGTATAGGAGTGTTAATGTAACCAGTCCACTCAAGTTTAGAGGATTCGTTCTTGTCAGTTCGGGATTATAAATAAATTATACATGTCGTGTTTAAGAAGACCATCAAGAAACTGATAATCCAAACCATGCCAATTTCAACTGTTATATAGTTCATCCCATCTAATACTTATCGTATATATTATGTGTTTATATATTTTACTCATTAGTTTCTACATTGACACCCTATTCGACAATAAATGCGAATGTAAAAAAACGTGTGTTAACGAAGCTAAAAATAAAAATAAAAAAGATTTCACATGCCATTAATTAATATTTGCTGACAGATCAAACTGCTGCTCGATCCTCCTCATAATAACCTTCTTTTCGCAAGCATCGCCAATTTTTGCTGATCTGCTCATTTCGTGTGAATTTTTATCTCGGTTAGCTAGTAAGAAGATGCATATATCCATAATTGCGGATTAATGAGCTAACCTTCACAGCATACTAAATTGGCTAATAAATAAATCACCACTCATTTCCAGGAAAATGTGGGTAGTCAGAAAATGGATAAGGATGTGGGTTACAAAACGTCCGCCCCTTTTTACTCTCATCTCATCTCAAGAAGATATAACTTTTAACTTGCATGATCTCTGGAGAAGCCGGCCGGGATTCGAGACTTTTGATCAGTTTGCAAAACCGTTTGCGACCGTGCAGGTGAAAATTTTGGGAAGGTCAAAGAAACCAAAAATGAAAATTAAAGGTGTACCCTCGACAATAATGCGGGGTGCGATCCTTTTGTTCGTATTAGTAACAGGTGGGATCGCCAATCCACGCGAGAAACGGGGGTAAGCACAAGTCAAAAGCACAGAGAGATGTGTATACTTTGTTCAATATATTTAATCACCACATTTTTACTGAGCAGGCTGAAAGATCCTTTTCCGAAGGATGACATTTCCTCAAAGTTTACATTGCTTGGAATTCTTCATGAAAAGGTAGGACAAATATTAAATAAATATCCAAAGTGATTACTATGATCCAAATGATTAGAAGCACCCACAAACGGGATTTCATGACTCTTCTTCCAGGTGGAGAAGTTGGAGGAAACCATTGAACAAGATAAAGATGCGAGTTTGAAGCAAACTCAAGACTTTCAGATTGTCATTGGAGAGCAGACGGGAGTGATCAAAAGGCTGGAGTCTGCGGTTCAGGAAATGCAAAGTACCATGGAGGAACATGGCGAGCTGGTATTAACTTATAATATAAACTGCTGATTCCACAAATTAACAAAATTAAAAGCAATTTGTGACCTGCATGTATTCATAATTATTATGTTTACAGCTCAATGGCCTTTCCCTCGCACGTAAGTCATATTTATTGAACAGAATTTTAATAATGATCGACATCTGAATGCAATACTGATTGACATTTTTCAACAATTTTGTACATAAAGCCGGTGGAGACAACGACAACTACTTTGCGTATTCAAGTAAGGAAAGAAAATCCTCTTTGGCTTAATAATTTTAGTTAAATATAATTCGCCCGATATGGAAGGATATATACTATAATGTTTGTAATTAGATCACACTTGCGGTGGGGTCCTCGTAGCCCAAACGGGCTACCTTATGTATGACTACGAAGAACACCGTGCTCAGGTAACTAGAGCTAAACGTTTTTTTTGTCATACTGGAAAAAATTAAATTTTTGACAAGTTTATTTTTTACTAATGATATAAATATTCCAGCCCCGACCCACCAACTGCATGTGGACGATTCGAGTGAACAATTATGGAAATGTCAAAATTTCAACCCTTGTAAATTAATCTAAATTAATGACATACGCAAACTGTTGGTATAACTTACGGATATTTTCATTGTTACCTTTATTCAATCCTGGTGCATCTACATAGACTCTGGAGAGGGGTTCCAACCAAAGCCCCAATTCCGCCAACGGTGATGTGGTCGGGCCATCCCGCCAAGAGAACGAGGCGTACGCTGTGGAACTCGTTCCCGAACGTCAGAATGGCAATAATGGTACAGAGACGCTGAAAATCACAACGACAAGGTTGGTCAAGCAGAGCATTAATACTTGTTTTTATTTCAATATATTCCAAATCTTATTGGATTGATTGCAGTTTTCGATTTCTATCCTTTGATGAAGGTTACGTCCCCAGTCTGACCATGTTTTAATCGGCCCTGTTGTGTACATTGTGTACTCGATGGGCCAATACGAGGAGGCGTATGCCAATGTCAACTTTAATCTCCGATTTGAGGCAGTGGGGTCGGCTGGGTTGAAGAATGTAACAAAGTACACGCATACAACCTTGCCTTACAAAACCAGTACTACTTTAACCGACATAGATCTCGCAGTCGCAACACGCTCATCCGAGGTCGACTTCTCCAACGCGTACACTTCCCTCATGGTGTCAAACTTTTCAACAAAAGTTTGGCTCTATGTTGACTTCAACAGCAGCCAGTGTGACAAGGAGGACCAGTTTCTGTTATTTGTAAACTCTTTGGCGAGTGATCAATTCGGGAAGGAGTATGAACCCCACCAAATAACATAAATTAGAATTCATATAATGTTTAAGTTCTCTGTTAAAAGCATACTACACAGGGGATTGTTTTTT
>JAANSN010001781.1:0-29705 GCA_036850665.1 Dicranocentrus wangi | reverse complement strand
TTTTCGGGTAATATCTGAGGGGCAACGAGCAGCCACACTCACTCTACGTAAATATTTATTAGTGAATCTATTTGAGCATCCATTTCCGTCTGGTCTCCCCTTTCATGTCTCGCCCACCCACCCTTCAAAGGCTGATACATCTGGGAGGGGAACTAAACTCTAAACATCAACCGATAAATAAGGAAAACTAACAGGAACGGGAAAGTCACTTTTCTCCCATCAACTCCCGCTCTCAAAGACGGAGGTGAAAAGTTTCAGAGAGTGAAAAAGTGTGTGTGTGAAAAATTCGGTATTAAAGAAGGGACAGTGGGTTTTATACTAGGCCGTTGGGTGCAGGAAGTAGGAAGCGTCTTCGGATCCATATTACATTAGGCTGCGTAGTTCCTGGGGCAGGAGGGAGACCAACCACCTTGTCCTCTTCTTCTGACTGAGCCTCCTCGCTTTCCCCATGTGCACGTCTTTCCTTATTGCCATTGCTGAGCTTCTCCAGCATCTACACATACACACGGGCAGTGGTTAGAGTGAGTAAGAGTGGATTCTGTTATTATTAGAGTGGAGTTGTGTTGTTGGAACACTGACTGAGTGAGTGAGTGAGTGAGAGAGTCCGGGGTTGCGTGGCATGGCATGCCATAGTATCCCTGCTATCATCAACATCCTCCTCGCATTCTCCAATATCATATTATATTATGTAACACCACCACGGCTCCTTGTGCTCCTCCAAGGCATGCATGGCTCCTTCCTGCACAGACACCCGCTCCGTGCGGCGCTCCAACAGTCCCAGCGTTTCCCTTGAAAGGAATAATAATAACGGCGCTCTGACTCTCGCATCGCAGTAGTAACCCTATTACACGACCGCAAAAGAAAGAGTTGAGCCCAGACAAGGAATAAAACGCCACACACCCAGAACAGAAGAACAGAACATTCGTTCCTCCTTTTACTTACGTACTTTCTTCTTTCTTGTTAGTTAGTTTTACTGTCAGTGTTGGCTTGTATCTGTAGCTGTGGCACAAAAAAAAGATGTGACTTTTCTCTTCACTTTTTTTTCTTTTCCTCTTTCCCTCGGTGAATACACTTCTACACAGAAGACATATTCCAACTTCAACTTGTTTTGTGAAGGATTACTATCGAACTTATATATGGTTATATACGTGGCTATGTATATATGACCATATTATACACTGTTCCCTTGCACGGTGCTCTCTCATCTTCCCAACGTCGATCAGACTTGAGACTTATTTCTTGCCATGTCGTCAACGACGTGACTTGTGAGCCCGAGAAAAAAATTTTTCTTCCTTGTTTCACTCAAACTTTCGTCTCGATGAAGCCACTCTTGTTCGCAGAGTGATTCGAAGCGCACACAAAAAGATATTTTTCTCGAGTCAAGCTAGCCGCCTTTACACAACGTACTTTTGGTCTGACAAACAAAGACAGCGAGAGACTTTTCCCAAGTCAAGTCTCAGCGGTACTTCCTCCTCCTGCTGAAAATAGTGCAAAAGAAGGACGCTATTTTCTTGGAGAGAAAAGGAGGCACAACGGGAGGAGAAAAATCACACATGATTTCCCTGTGTATCGCACTCCACTCATCTTATAAATAAAACCTATTCATATTATAGGTATTATACACCTGTGCCCAAGTGATCGTAGGTGATCGTATACACCCCTATTTCATCATTCATAATATCGTCGTCATCAGCACAAAATACCATTCTAGATCCACGCATTCGTCAAATCCTTCGCTCAATGTACTCTGTTTTGTCGGTCGCCGAAAAAGTATGGGCTCCTGATCAGTATCGTCGTCGTCGTCGTCGTCGTGCCATTGTGAATGTGCTAGGTAGGCCATGACCATTCCCTCCTGACGGAATCCCATCTTTCAGCGGATTTTCTCAAACAAAGCGTTTCCTCTCTTACTTTTGTGAACATGTCAAATTTGGCCTCCTTTCTTTGCGCTCACAAAAGTAATCCACGGACGACGTAACTTTCAATTCCTAAATAAGAGAGAGAAAGAGAGGAATCAATCTCGGTGCGAACACTTTCGGCGGCCTTTGTGTTACGAAACGTAAAAAGAAAGAGTCGTCTCCTATCATCCGATCCTTCGTATGCAAATCCAGTTCTCCTTTTTCCCTGGCTGCTTCGGCAAGTGAAGCAAGTGTAAAGAATAAACGGTTTTGTAGTATTTTTCTGATCGTCCTCTCTCTAATCTATCTTGTCACATCACGGAACCATAACCATTCTCTCCGAGATTCCCATTGAACACTTTCTTACGACCGCCGTGCTGGCAATGAGTTGAATAAGTGCCCACTCTGGAATTCATTGAAACATTATATTGTAATTAAAAGAATAATATTATTACGCACATGTGGGTCACATGACACTGACACGAGGGGATTATCACTCGTCAACTCTTCTGCTTTTATTATTATTACATATTTAATAAATGCATATAGGTATTGTACGAAAAGTGTCTTTCCCGTTTCATTATTTATTCACTCCTGTTTTTGAGCATCGACTAGTTCCACTGACGGGATAATTTAGTGAGCATTTCCCTTTATAGTTTACTTGGATATTCCGTTCTTGGTGAACAGGGAAACAAGGCTTGGCAATCTAAATTCAGTCGGAGCGTCAAACTAAAGAGGGGGAAAAGTGGCGAAAAACAGTGAAAGCCTTTTCATTAAGTATTCATCATCAGTGTCCCACTCCTGTTTCGTTATTTACTCTCTCTCTCTTTCTCTCTCTCCCTCTCCGTCTCATTTACACAGCGTCAGCAGTTGAGCCTATGCCTGGGCTATATTGTACTTACAACCATATAGCCAGAGCCAGAGTGAGTGGATGAGTTTTGGTGATGGTGAGAAGCTAGAGGCTATTAGGCGAGGGCCATGAGTCAAGGTTGTCTTTTTTACTGGATTTTTTACTCTCCGGCGAAAGAGCCATGTTCACGTTAATTCGCGACAGAAGATCAATAAACAAGACGCGACTAACTTTTTTAGGCCGTTGGGAAGACTCCGTTTTGACAGCTACTGACAATGAGCTACCCAAAAAAGAAAACTTAATGAACTTTGTGTCTGTTCCGTTGTTTATGGCCACTGTTCCATTTTCCATTTGAAACAAGCAGGGGAACGTAGTTTTGCAGTGCAGAGTGCATAAGATATGGTTGCGTCGTCGTTGGCCAACTGACACTTGTTCTATCTAAACTCTATCGAAAACGAGAATTTATGTATTGGGGATTGTGACAATTAGGAAAGTGGTTTAGGGAGGAGAGGATCAAGTATCAGGTTGTGAGAAAGCAAAATGTCATTTTCCGTTTCGCTCCCGCAAAGGGACGATTAGGGAAAGGATAACGATAAAAGTCATAAATAAAGCAGTGCTCGGGTGTGATGTGAGGAATAAGGGAGCATCATAACGCGAGAGTGCAAAGCCTCACAATAAGGAACAAGACGTGGTGGTTGGTGGCTGTGTGTGTATTATTGTGGCACACAAATGGTGGTTGCTAGTTGCTTCTCTTCTTGGAGAACAGAAATATGTACCTAAAATAAGTACATATTTATTTATCCAGCAGCGACAACTACCTGTTCATGTCTTGTTCACTTCGTACAGCATCCTGGGCCGATGCTCAACTGGCGTGGCCTGCTTCTTCCAACAAATAAACACTCGTGCTTCTTCACCCGTTACAAGTTGCAACACATTTTCTAAACAACACTACTATACCCTCCGCACTCACAGGCACTAAAAGCCAGCCAAAGAGAAAGAAGAAGAATCAGTGTGGATGCAATCATTTTGTTCCTTCTTGAGCAATAGCATCCATCCAACTTGACTCAAAGTAATACCATCAGCAGCAGCAGAAGAGCCATAAAAGGGGAAAGCACATAGATAGTTGGCAAAAGTCTTTGAAGATTTTCCAGATAGTGGTACTATTTGCTACGGGATAATAATATGTGATTTAAGAAAACGTGGTGGTATGGTCCCTGGAAGGAATCATATTTTTCACAAGCGGTTCGCTCACACCTTTACAACTTTCGAATCTATACGACTTCCTCCTCTTCCTCCCCATTTCAGAACTCGTAAAGGGCCAAGAGAGCGTTACTTTTGGCGTTCTAGTTGTGCCTGTGCGAGTGTGTGTTAGGGACAAAGGCGTCCACGTGCGGGAAAATAGAAAGCTGATAGCCGGATATAAAAGGGTGTAGATATATAGTGCAGCAGTTAACGAAGTAGAGTGGGGAAGAGGACGTCTCGTAGAGCTCATTCCACTTTTCCCAGAAAGGGATTGCCTGGATCCGGATTAGAGTCTAAGTCATCATAGTGTTCGCGCAGTATATAGTATATTGTAATAATTCCCCTGGAGCTCGCTCCATATTTCATTTCATTCAGCCCTCGTACGCATCTCTCATTCGATTACTCATAAAAGTGAAAAGAGGAGCAGAGATGAGCTCCTTTCTCCTAGTTTTTTATTAATCGACCTAAACGCAATGGGAATGAGACAGGATTGTGTGATTACCCATCTCAATAATATATCGTTATCCGGAACGAGAAACGACTCCGCTCTCCGCACTTACTTCTATCACTCATTCCTACGCAAACTGCTTTTCTCATCCTATACTAGATGCTATCATCCTCATCATCAATGATTCTGATCCCACTTGTAATAAAAACGCTACTCCCTGGAAGAATCACATTTTATCTCATTTCTTCCCATTATTCCCTCAACTCCATAATATAATTTCAAAAGACGGTGGTATGGTTCCGTGGTATGATGATGATGATGAGAGGAGACTTAACGGAACGAAACTGCGAGTGACATGGCATGCCATGCCACACTCGACTCGACTCGCCAGGAGCTAGAGAAATAGAGAATCCACAAAATAGATAGAGAATATACAACCATCTATTAAATACATACAGCCCGAATCTCTCCCATATTCTAACACAAACAATATTGGAAAAGACTTTGGAACGAGAAGCGCTGGAGTGGTTTTTCTAGAAGCAAGCACAAGGAAGCTGTTTTGAACAGAAAATAATAGAAAAAATTCCAAGACGTACTTGACTTGGGATTTAAATCCCTCCCCTTAGACACATTCTATTCTCACAAGTTAAAAATGGATAGGGATTTAAAAAAAAAATTTTTTTTAAGTGCTTGTCGATCTCGTAGTGTAACTGTTAGAGAAAGCAGGAAGAAACGGGATTTGACAAATATAACTAGGTAAATGGTAAACACGACCGACACTATCCTGGAGTAACTCTTCACAATGACCGCATATATATTTCGTCTAAATTGTATTAAGCAACTAGCCCAACATTATCAACCAGTTGATTTGTGCAACTTCTAGTAGCAAGTGAAAGTAGTTATCCCAAGCCGTGTCGACTCAAGGGACGGACAAAGAGAAAGTGTTGGCTAGCAAGTATTGCTAACTTGGAAAATAAAATAGTTAATTTGTTTTGGTGCCTCCGGACAGGATCCTATCTCTCCCGTTTCTACTCAGGAGAGTTGTTTTTTGGTATTATTCTCATTCTCTGCGTATAAAAGCATGTGAAGAATTTCATTGTGCATAGTAATGCCTATGTGGTGGAATGCGGAGGAATGAGAAAGCCTAGTGTCTCGGATGGACTAGTGTGTGTTGCTGGTAGACGGGGAGGGCAGAATAGAGCCGCCGACTGTCATTGTAACTAGTAGGTAAATGCCTCTTCACTTCTATTCGATTTCCTATGCAGGAATAATCGATTTTCTTCCAACTGTTCCACCGAGAAAGAAAAAACTATCACTCGGTGTCTGGTCTCTTGTGTTCTCTGGACTAGTCAGAGAAGAGATGTGCTTCCTGAACTAAAAAGTGAAAAAATGACGGTTCTGCATATACGTAGAAGAAATGACAGGTGTGAGGAAAATCCTCACATTCTTGAGAACGGACCCATTTCTATCTGATTGAGTGAATATGATGTATACATTCGGATTCAAAGGGGTTTCATAGAGTGCAGCAAGTTTGAAATGTCGACGTGAAAAAGTGAAAGTTATATAAAATACATTTTATTAGATAGGGTATAGTACGTAGTATCAAAAAAATGTCTTGACATCCATTAGCAATCTTCGCTGGCACTATCTTCGCCATCACATAATTTCCTTGAGAAGAGACTAGAGAGTGACTTCATTTTGACAAAAGTTGTCGTGTCGTGTCCACCGAACAAACCAAAGGGCGCAGTGGCTTGATAAAATGTCAATGGAGATTATAAAGCATTTTTCTTGGTGAAAGCAAAAAAGGGAGTCTGGAAAGTGTTATATAGCAAGTTGAACGACTACTAGTCGCACTTGTTCTGCAACCTCTCTTGAAAAATGGGAGCTTGGAGTGCATGCCCCCTTCACGTACCAACCATCAATACACTGTTATCCACCATGCCACCACCATCATCGTGGTACTACATTGCCACCACGTAGAGACCAACAACAAGTCGTTACTGTTGCATCTATCTATATAGCAATTGTCGCCGTTCGAGCCTCTCAGAGTAAGGCTGTTTGCTAGTACACCCGCTCCATAAATGTGCGAGAGGAGATCGGTGGTTGTTGAAATGCGAACCATTATGCTCTCCAGGAGGAACAGCAGCAGCAGCAGCAGCATACGCTCCACAAAGCAATTCACTCACTCTCCGTACGTGAATGTTTCAAGTAGATTTCTCCTCTCTCCCTCCCTCTCCTCCATCTCTAACTCCAACAATCCGCGAAATGGTGTTGTTGCTCCACCACGCTAATGTTCTAAAGGAGCTGAGCGAGAAAACGAAAAAAACTTCAACAACTACACTCCAACCTTGTTCGCCAATCGCTCTCGATCCCCTGTCCAACTTTTCTCCGAGAAAATTGAAGGAATCGGGAGTACAAAGGTTAGCCTTTGCTTCGAGGCCGGTTGTTGAGGTGAAGAGCTCCACTCCGGAGGGGGAGAGTCAGGATGGTGAGCAGGTGGGAAAAACAAGAGAGTCGATACCTCTCCACTACTACCGCTCAACAGTCTCGACAAATATTGGACAAGAAGAAGGGTTTGCTCAGGTGGACTCGGCAAGTCCGCTCCTTCGGCTAGTGCTCATCCAGCTCAGAGTCAGAGTGACTGTGAAAATATTTTCGGTGGTAGTCCTTACTAGTCGCAGCCCAAGGCGAAAATGAGGCTGACATGTGAGTCGCTCATAATATCCCATTACAAATTCGGAATCATAATAAAAGCAAATGAAAATGACGGTGCTCTTGTTGTGCTCGCAATTAGCTCAAACTTAAGACAGATTTGGACATTCACAAACTGCGAGCATCCTTGTTGGTGCAATCAAGTGTCATTGCGTAGGTTATTATCGTTCTCCGCGAATCTGTGGATCATTATTACCCTTCAACGGCTTAGAACTATACTGTTACTGGCCGCAGTCAATGTTTCCCCCTATTGTTTGCTATTTCCTTCCCCAAGCGTCTGTGACCTCGTCATAATAGCCTCCAGAAGGAGGGTGAATAAAGTCCCATTCTTGTTTTCCCAGAGTGAGTCGTTAGTGTCCCGAAGTGCTTCGCCCAGTATTGAGCCTTTCCGTGTGGTGGTGACAAGAGGACAGGACTTGTGCTGTGATTTCCGGTGTTGTTGTTGCTGTTGTTGGAAAGCGTGCACATCTGCTTATATCCTTCCACCTCCGATCCTCTCGAATGCGTATCCCCCCAGCTGCTGCTACTTTTACTTCCCTCCGTTCCCGTTTGTTGCTTCTCGGGTGAACAATTTGAATAATAGATTGTGGGAGAGGCGGGATAGGGATCCCTGTTCCCTGATAATACGAATTGCCGGATTCCTAAAAGGATATCCTTGTTATTGGAGGGATTGCTCCGTCTCCCATACCCGTCAAAGTTTAACTGTGCCTGGACGCCCGGATCCAATCTTGTTGAACCCCCCTCCTCCGCTACACCAAACTCGTATTGAGTTCCCTCCAAATCCCATTGTCACTTCGAGTGTAAGCCTACAGAAACGAGCGAGATTTAAGGATTGTCGAAGCTCGGAAAAGAGACAAAGAAAGGACAATTGTGTTTCCAAGTTGAATTTTTTGAATCCATGTGCCCGTCCCATCAACATTATTGGCGATCTCTGGAGCCAGAGAAAATGTACGCAGCTTCAGCGTGTCCAACAACCCCGAGGAATCCTTCTTCTCCGACTAACCTACTTCTCGGATAGCCTTGTTGTTGTTGATCTGCTAAAAACCTTTCACTGGCTTGCTGCTGCCGGTGGTGCTGCTGCTTCATCCCTGCAAGTTGCAAATCCGGGGCCTATTTTGATCCGCCAGATCGAGAGAAACGTAAATTCTTCGAGAGAACATCTTGAGCGGAATAAAGAGGCGAGGAGGGTTAGCAGCAGTGCTCTAGCTGATGCCGTTGGCCTTCTCTTCCGTAATTTAACTCTCTCCACGAGTTTCCCTCTGACAGAGAAAGGTTCTTGTGCTGCGACTGCCATAGGCAGCAGACTGCTCGACTGTGAAGAACAGGATGAACTAGAGAGGAAAAGAGTGAGAATAGCAATAATAATAATAAAAGTCCATTTCCTTCTGGGAAAGGTAGGATCAAGCAGACAAACTCAATTTGACAAGCGAGAGCAAGTAGTTGCGCTGTATCTGAACTGTATCTTGACGGAGGACGACAGCAGCAAGAGAGTAGGCACTCCCATTCTTACTCTTCTTCTCTCTCTGATTACACGAATCTTTATCATCGACATCTTATTAATTATCATAATCGGAGTAGCTCCGCCACTCAAAAATCCCCATGCAGAACTAGACGTTTCTCTGGTAAAAATAACATCAGAGGAAGCGTATGCCGACAATAATAAACATTATGTCAACCGAGCATCGAAGGCGACGCCAAAAGTTACAACGATGGGCTTCAGCGTGAGTATTTATTCTGAAACTCTTAAAAACAATACCATTTTGTGTAGTTAGAGTTATCTTTGCATATTCACATTTTTTATTTAGGATTAAACTTTTGTGAGTACAATAATTAAAAGTTTTGTCACAAGGGGAGCAAATAAGCAAGCACATGATGTGTCTTTGTATTCGTTGCAGCAGCCTCCACTGTTTCCAAACTAAATATCACAGGACAAATCCCATTTTTGGGAAACTTTAGTCGAAGGCGATGCAGCGTCGTTGCGTTGCTTGTCGTGACCGGTATAGTTATAAAATACGTTTTGGAGATGCGTTTACAGATAATTATACTTAGGCAAAATAATTTTAAACTTAGGGAAGTATGGCGAAGTACTACTTTAGAAAAGGGAACTTAACGGATACTCAAGGAAAGCCCTGCGTGTGTATGCAAACGAGTAGTAAAAAATTTGCCGGTTTGCTCTAACGTTTCTCATTGGAAAATTGGTCCTAATGAAGGAGGACAAAGACTAAGAGTTTTATCAACAATATTAAATATTAAAATGTCTGCCAAATGTACTAGCTCTTCACCTTGTTTTCCATTCCATGTGCCTGTGATTATAATGAGATTGGAATTACGTTGAGCTGTCAGCATGATGCTCGAACCCGTCAAACTTAAGGAAGATAAGTATATTTCCGAGGTGGCGAATTAGGGACCTGAGTGTTCCCCTTTTCAGGAAATTTGAATGTGTGCCAAAAATGTTTCCTATTTAGTTTCCTCTAGACTTTTGGCGTACTGTATTACTGTACATAGGTACATAAATAAATATATTCACACGTACATAAATAATAAGTAGAAAGAGACAAGACACGATATGGAATCTATCGTTATATACAAGGTACTCGGTTCGCACGCAAGTGTTGAAGTTTGCACACATTTATTTGCCGAAACGGAGAAAGGAGGGCCCATGATATTCATTTATGGACCCCGCAGCCCTGTTTCCTTTTAAGATGAGCTGTATTAGTTTTTATTCCACCAACACACACATCTGTTCTGTTTATCTCAGAAAAGGAAGAGCAAGAAAAAGTTTAAGTTATCGAGTTCCAAGTTGGAAACTGTTTCCCAGCGGATTTCCCGTATGGCTTGTTTTGCCGCTGATGTTATTCCGTTACACTTCTTGGGTACTTAACTAAATTCATGGCTATGCCCAACTTATTGTGAAGATATCCAGCTGGAATGTTTAGGAAAAAAAAGTTTGAAGACGTATAGCTAGTTTCCGTACGAAAACAAACGATGACAAAAGTATGTGTAGGGAAAATATCTTTCTTCGCATATACGTTCTCCATTATCTTGCTCTTCTTTTCCTGATTTCCTGAAATAAACTTATATGGCAATATGTAAAACTTATAGCGTGTCCCTGTCACTGAATAAACGTCGCCTCCATTCACTGGCAAAGTCATGAATCTTCAAACTTACACACCTCCATATATACTCATACTCCATCTAACTAACTCCGTCGTATATGCTTCTAGTGTATTATCCACAATATGGTATGCCCATCCATCCACATCCACAACCCATAACGTAATAATAATGCACACCTCAATATAAGGTGTGTCTGTGTGTATATAAGTAAATACCTATGCATGTATGAATATTTACTTTTTCATTCCACACATATTTCTTGTTAATGAGGAGAGTCAGACTGTTGAGTTTAAAGGTGAAAAGTTGCCCCTTTCCTGCAAACGCGCAGGCCATGGGACGAACGGAGATAGGTATTCATTCCCATTACATTCATTAGTGAATGAAACTTTGCTATTTTGGTACATGGCGAACGACATATCACACTACGTGCGTATTTTAACCATGGTGTGACAGTTAGGGATAATAATAGTAAATACCTACTTGGGCTAGCTCTTCTTCATCCGTTGAGAAATCCGGAGGAACAAGCTGCTCGAATAAATTATATATAGACCTGTAAATGGTAACTGAAGGGGTTAAAACCAATGACGTTATTAATTGGATCCGTAAGTAATATCATCGTGGGCCAATGTCACTCGCAAAAGATTATTCCCTCTTTGCACTCCTCGTGTCACCGCAAACAAAACCAAATTCCTCCTCCTCTCGTCAGAGTATGGAAAGTTACTACTACGTGATATTATAATCTTTGGATGGCCTAGTTTCGCCAGATTTTCCCCGTGGAACAAACACATCTTATGTGTATAGTCTGATGAAATTGGATTTGGGAAAGGTGTTTTTGTGTTTGGTTGGCACAGCCATATCCTTCCTCCCTCCTTTCATAATTCCCCCACACTTTTCCCACCTTTTTAACGCCGTATTTCCTTCCTCCTAGTGGATTTAGCTCCTTGAGACATTTGATGATAGGATTGCTATCGGCTTCAAGATTTATTGTGGCACTGTCTACTGTATTTTGCCGTTAAGCTTAACCTCTTCCTCCAGTCCTCCCTCTCCCTCTCTCTCTCTTTCTCTCCTTTGTTCTTCCCCTCCTTGGTCTCCGTGAAAGCTATATATAGGCCAGATGTGAAATATGCCGTGTCTTTTTGAGGATGACATTAAAAATAATTTATGGCATTATTAAAACTTCCATTACAACCTTACGACAGAGTATGCAAGAGCGTGGCCACGTATATATGACCGTCTTTGGGGCTCTATACAGACACATATGGACACAGACACAACACTGCTTGTGTGGCTTTTCATTCCCTCCCCCCACTCCCCTCTGCTGAATGAAAGTGAAATGCAATCCTAACAAGGTTCGAAAGGCCCATAGAATAAAGCACTTTCTCTTTTGTCTGCCGTTTCATCATCCTTCCTTAAAAATCCAACTTAACATCTCACTGCGTGTTTGCCACATGTCACCACCACACCACTTTATGCATCGCCGTCTTGCGTCTTTCTTTTTTTTTACAAAAATTCAAACTTTGTAAATTCTTATAAAATGAGCATTTAATCGTGTCGATGCTTCTCCTCGTGACATAATTACTCATCTTATCGACCCAACACACAGACTATAATTATTCCAGAACATTTTATAATTTAATCCTAAAATATGTTCGCTGCCACACGCTACGCTCTCGATCCTCAGCTCAGGGTTTTGCTCGTGTCAGCTTGATCTCGTGGTCCACCTACTTCCAAGTCATCCACCGGAGAAAGTAGAGGCTCAAACGAGCACGTTTCCCCTCTTGGTTTCCCCGTTGGAGAGCAGATGGTGCTTGATCACTCGTCAGATTGCGATAGTACCAACCAACCAACGAACAAAGTCCCTTATTTTCCCCAGTTTTCCCTTAACTTCTCCTCGCTCGCAGTCTATTTATAAATCCGTATCAAGGAAGATCCTCACGAGGTGGTGGCACTGGTGGCAGCACCTACCCCACAATTTTCCAGCTGCTTCCTCCATTTTCTTTATACGTGTACAACAACCAACACCACACCCTTTGTCCCTCTCCCATTCATATCTTTCCAGTAATATCGCAAAAAAGTTTCGAGAAGAAGGATGCATTGTGTGTTGAAAAAAAAATCCATAGCTTGCAATTCTATTTTTGGTAGACTTTCTCCAGAGACCGGTATTGCAAAGGCATCGCCGCGTTCCTTATATTTGTCATAGATAGCATTTTCAGTAGGAGTGTTTATCTTGGTGCGAGTGAGTATACGCGGATTGGGGGGGATACAAAACACCCTAGAGCCGCCGACTTTCCCCTGACTTATGGCATCAATGAGTTATTCAATGGCTCAATTTTTCCTCCCAAAATGTTACTCTTTGGGGATTGTTCCGAGAAGAAGAAGAAAGTTGCAACTTCGCTTTTAGATTTCCTCCAATGGAGAAACTTTCTTTTTTTGTTCGAATGGGACTTTATAATGAATGAGAGTAGTTTTTTCCCATCAAAAAATGACTTTGTCCTTTGTACATGGCTTTCCCAGAGATTCGTACTTTCCCTTGAAAAAGTTACAAAGGGTGGCGATCTTCCATCTCTCATATACGTATACATATATATATAATTCCGAGTGGGAAAGATTATCTGCTCTCTTTCCTCATCCGTCGTATGACTTCTCACTCCCGAACCCTCCCACACCCGCACCACCACTACCACCCTACCCTACAAACCCAGATTTTTTAGTTTTTCCCTACAACAAACTTTTACTGCTGTACTCTCTCCCATATTCCCATTCTTACTCATTATGAGCTAACTAGAAAAGGGACAAAGTGGTGGTGGAAACAAAAAAGCAGAGCAGTAGAGGGACTACTCCCGAAATAATTTGAATATTATATGGCGGCTGTAATGGAGTTATCGCGTCACTAGCTTCCAAGTCCAAAGTCCAATCCATTACAAAATCGAGAGATGCTGGTTAGTGAATAGCTCTCCTCCGCAATGAAGTCATTCCGTGGAATAAACTTATTGCCACCACTATGCAACCCTAAAAACTATATAAACTTGCCCTTATAAACGATCCTAAAAGCCCCTGTTTCATTTTTCATGGTGATTTTTGAGCAACTAAGTAGAAACTGGAATTTAGCGGTTCTCTCTCGACCGACCGTTTCAGAAACAGCTAGCTCCTGCATGATCACGTCATCACACCTCCAGTCTGTGGTCCGGTCATTTCAGTAGTTTTTTTGGGGGGAAAAGGAAGGGTGCAAGCATTTCGGGGACGTGATTGCAATTGCAATAAGTAACGATGAAAAACGAGTTTTGCTTTCTCGCAACCCCATCTCTTTTTTCCTTGTTCGTTTCTCCTCCACTTTCTTTTGGATTCTCCCCTACCTCTCACTCACTCACACTGCCATGCCACTGCCCAGCTACTATCGCGAAAAGAGAGGTGGTTATTTTTTTTACTTTTGGGTAGTCGCTATAGGATGTAAACGGCGAGCGAAAATGTAAGACGTGCATCTTGTGTGTGCTATCAGAAACGGACAAGTAGAGAATTAAACCACTCTTTACTCCAGTCTCTCGCCTTTCCTTGCAATTTATAATATTTGTTCATGGAGTAGTTGAGTTGGTTGAGCTATGCGGGCAGTGAAATAATGAGATGGAGCAGTAGTAGCAAGTATTTCGTGTGTCTAAAAAAGAAGATGAAAAGGGAACGTGGTTGGTTTCCCTTTTGCAAAAAAAGAAGAAGTTTTTATTTCAGTGAGGAGAGGAGAGAGTGTCCATGTCCATGCATGTATGGATAATATGGAGTTGTCTCTCTCTCTGTGCTGCTGTGTGGGAGGTGATGGGGTAAATTTCGTGAACGTGCTTTGAAGGGACCAATGCTAGTAGCAGTAGCAGACGGGAAGCAGCAGAGCCGCTTTTAATGATCGCAAACGAACCCCCAGAAGCCTAAGTAAATAAAATAAATAAGCAATGTTGAGAGAGAACTACTCGGGGAAGGTGACTACATTTCCCATTAGCAGTATTACTACAAGTGCAATATTGCCCAGGATTCGCGTGTGTGTGCAGCAGTGTGCACTCGGCTCGAAAGCAAAAGTTGAAAGCAGTAGCAGTCTTACAGTTAGATAAAATGAATGCATACCTATAAATATATATGTAGCCAAGGCTCGAGTGGAATGTTTGTGTTTCGTGTTTCTCCAAACGATTTACTAGGCACCCACCCTTTTTACGAGGGTTTCACGAGTGTTGTACGGACGTACGTACTCATACCAGATGCATCCCCGTTTTTATTACCCCCCATTCCCGAAATAGGGTAATCAATACGTGTATCGTGTAAAAAAATCCAATGACAAGTAAAGTGAACATCCATTTTGCCCTCAAGCAGAGTTTCCGATTTCGACAGAAAGAATTTACAAAGGGAAAGGGAAAGCAAAAAAGCAAGGGCGATATGTCGCATCGAGAAGAATAACCCGACACTTTCAAACTGCGTGTTAGGGACATTAGCAAAAAAGCAGATAGATTGGGGTAACAATAAGACTATATAGTTTGGGGGCATGTATGTACTTATTATGGTTAACTGTAACGTTGAATGAGGCTGGATTGAAAGTTTTTTCTCTAATCTTTCGATACTGGCAAAAAAGGTGTTCGCCGCAGTGAAGGCTTCATTTGGACAATAATTGAGCTTGAAACCGAGGTGTATGAATTTAATTCATTACTGGTCGCATTTTATTTCTCTGGAATGGAATTGGAATTATATATCTGTCTGGTTCATGGCTCATTTGCCCGCTTCCATCAATTCTAACCGAACGAATTAAAATTTAGGTTGAAGCAGGGAGCCCAGAAACGGGAAACTTAGTGAATTATCATCATCATGTGTCTAACAAAAGTATGTCTATATAGGTACTTATAGGTACCCTTTTCCTCGCCTAAGTAAAGGCATATGCTAGCTGGTATCTGAATTGATTTTTCTTAGCGAGATAGGGAGAATAATAGAAGAACCACTTGAAGTAGGTCAGAGCATCTAAGAAAGAAAAGAGATGAGTCTTGGTTGGAGTAAGAAAGTCAAGTCAGCTCCGTCAGTCGACAAGAGACAGGCAGATAACAGCATTTTGTTGTAATTTAAAAATAAACCAAAATTCTGATCCCGGCTCAAGTCTCTCACCGAGTGAACCATATACATTAAAAATAACTCTTTTTCTTTTAGTTAGGACGCGACACTTGACAAAGAGTAAAACAGAGAGGAGAAAAGTCGACGGCGGCGGTTTCCCATCAACCGTCTTCTTCAGTATCTCCACCGCACAAACAAACAGAGCTCCCTCCCCGCCAGCCCCAGTTCCATTGATGCATGAATGAATAGGAGGGGAGAGGAGAGGAGAGGAGAGAAAGAAAAACGAAACTAATATCATCTTCTTGGGTAATATCATCCGACCGAAATAGATGTAACACGCCATCCCTCCATATTGCACTCGCTGTGAGTGAGAATATTTCATTCCCTCCACTCACTCCCATGAAAAGGATGTTTCCTTTCTAAAAGCGCGTCCATATTCATTAGAAGCCAAGCTTTTCAACCTCACTGTTTATAAACATTGAAAGTTGCTTTTGTTCGGAGAACGATTTTTGTTATTTTTTTTTGAAAAGAGGAAAAACGTAGCTCTCCTTATCACTCAAAATAAATTACTTTTTTGGAAAAAAGGCTGCTGGAGAAAAGCCCAGGGGTGTTGTATCCATCCTTTCACTTCGCTCATCGTAAATACCTACAGACTCCATCGTAAATACTTCTGTTTCTCTGTAGGGACACGACGCACAGTCCTAAAATATGGGTTTTATAAGCACGCCTCGTAAAAGAGAAAGTACCTCTGCTAAATTAATTGTAGCTGTAAAAAGGGATACAATTTAATTCTCAGCCGCTGGCAGTTTTTCTCCCTCGTTTAGAATCCCAGAGACCTTTCCTTTCCTCATTTCTTTGTGGGATGTGTGGGATGGGATGATGATATGGGCCACACGAATTTAGCGTCTAGCCAGCCGAAAACCATACCACATTGAAAAATAGTTTATGATATATGAGTCGCAATTTTCCTGAGAGAGGACGACTTGCTGCTGCTGCGGTTTATCGAGTTGGTGATACTTTTAGTTTCGCTCGAGCTGATATTGATAAGTGGAATAATATGCACACGTGCCACAGTTTTGCCTTCGTCGATGGCGGTTTTCGTGGTGGTATGCAGGTGAGAAACGACGGCGGTGGTAGTTTTAAATAAGATATATATTTTTCTTTGTGTTCCACCTCACCGGTTCCATTTGGAAACGAATGTGTTCCCTGAATAGAGATTTTTTGCACTACATTTATTTTATTTTATTTCCCAAGTGGAGAGTATGGATGGTAGTGGGGAATGTTAACTGTCATGTGAATTTTTGGGCATGGGAGCAGAATGGCATTTCACCTCCAAGCGTCTCTCGAAGCATGGCTTCCGACGAATGAAAACCTACATTTCGGCACAGAGAAGAAAGGCCTTCTTTCTTCCTTCGTTCCCTTTCTCCTTGTCGCATAGTTAGCATGTGTGCAGTATAGTGGGGTCTTTGGTTAGCTAGATAGGGTGGGTGGATGGAGTCATTTTGGGATCCGATGGGAAGAGATTTGCTAGATTTAGCTGACCATTTCACAACGAAGTGCGGGTGGTGGGGAAACGGGAAAGGGGGTTTACGATGGACGACAAGTTTGTTCCATTCTCAGGGACAGCACACAGCCGGACTGAGATGGACACACATTCGTTCGACGGGATTATTATTTCACGCTCACTCAATTCTTACCACCTGGAATCGCAAGTGGTGCACACGGTGCAGTGGTGTGTGCTATTATTAGGTTTTGTGACAACCCACCCAACCACACACCTCCCAGCGGTTCTCATTTTTGTGGCAAGTGAAGCACAACGACGACTGAATGTACATGTGCCACTGCCACTAGAATATATACATACTGCCTGCGAGAATAGGTAAAAAAAAGTACATACCTATATAGTATGGATCCGACACCGCCGCCGCGCTACCCGATGTGCTTGCTTACCTATTAGGATTATATTTGCCTCAAAGGGAAGTTCCACATCTGGGAAACAAAACGGCGGAAGTGAATCCGAGGTGGTGCTTAGGGATCCGCTGAAGCGGACTCCAATTGAAGGGTGTCGGTAAACAAAATAATATATTATTATGCCTTGTGACTTTCTATTTAACGGAATCAAGTCGGTCGGTGGTCGGTGGAAAAGCTACTTTGTACGTAGTACAGTCTGCAGCGTATACTAATTGTAAGTATTACTGTGTAGCCTCATGGGCCACCTCAAGGACTTTTGCTTGTCCAGGTTAGCAGTACATTTAGCTTCTGCAGTGGAACGGACGGATGCCGATAATGAACCAACCAATCAAGCGTGCTCGGGTGTACGAGGCGGAAGGAATCTTTGGGGACTCTTGATTGACAAATCGATCCTAAAGTTAGATTAGCTCTAGCCCGCCAACTTTGCACTCTGTCCAGCAGCGTCAGCATCAACCCGAAGCTGTACATTCATTTACTCTAGTAATGTAGCGTAGCATCTGCTCTGCTCCCCGTCCGTCCGTCCCTATTTCTAAATACGTATTAATAATATGGATAATAGGGAGGTTGCATGGCTATATGGTCTCCTGTCTGTGGCTCTTCCCAAAAGTTTCACTCGGGAAAGGATACTTTACTTTTCGCTGATTTATTACGCGTGGATTTGTCACAGAATTGGGATTTATGCCGTTTTTATTTCAACTTCAGCCGAAAACTATCCATTAAGGGCAGAGACAAAATGAGGTTAGGTTGGAGCAGGCAGGCAGGCGGGGAGGAGGAGAGCACGGAGGAGAAGAAGGGAGAAAGTATAAAATACTTTTGCAGCATTTCTTCTTCCGAGCACGGCGACCCCATCACCACTGGCACGCCGCACGCCAGCTAATGTTGCTAATCTGTTTCCTCTTTTCCCAACTAACACCTAGCCCAGTCCACATTATCTGCTCAGCAACCTTCCTTATTTTTAGCCAACTAATACAATCACTCGCTCGGCCCTCCCTTTCCTAGTGAAATAATATAAAAGTAGTAGTAGCTGTTTCGAACGAACACATGTACGTGCATCATCATCATCATCATCGCCGTTCCGCTGATGTTCCTATTGATCGATTCACCGCCAACTCGCGACTATTGTGCACGAACAAAGTACAAACACATAATATGCCTTGCTTCATACAGACCCGAGTAGTAGACCCATTTCAGATTTATTATTATAATTTTATCGTTTCTTGCAGGATATACTTATAATATACTATAGCATTCAGGTTCCCGCAAGGGCGGCGAATGGTGATGATGACAAGCTCTAGATGCAAACTGCTTGATGGCACTACACCGATTTTTTGAAATTTGGAACTGTCATAGTTAATTGATCTAAACTTCCCCTTGAGGGATTACTAAGAATTTATATTTACAAACAGCCCATGAGGAGACTTATCCTGCACTCATCCAGCACCAGCACTCTACTGATGCAATGTGCTAAATTGGGAGCTCCGGATTTCTAACGATAAGCGTGTAGACCTCACGGTAATCATTTCCAATGGTAGATATAAATTCCACCCGACCTGATTAGTAGAAATGATAAGAACATGCGAATAAGAGGTACAAAAGGAGCCTACGAAAATTGTAAAGGACACGAGGCATACTTCGAATAATTTTGTAAGTATACGAAAGTGTAAGTCTGCAAATGTCTGCACAGTTTTTTATTTGGTTGGAAAAGCAGTCATATAGCCAGAGTGAAACGGTATGGTCACGAGCCCAAGCCACGGGCCACTTATAAAAACAAACGGCTCCTGTACATGCATACTTATCATCATCACATCACTTTTCTCTCTGCACAAGACAAGAGAGAGAGAAAGTCGTTTGTGAAGTGCCGCTTGGTTTTTAGACATGCATTAGTTATATAGTGAAAGCGGAACAGGATCGGGATCCCTGCTAGGCTTTATAGCTAACTACCTATACATATTACTATTATATGAAGACTATATGGTTAATCAAATATCATCAAAATAGGAGCACATGTTGTTTGTTATTTGTTAGAGTGTTCCGTGCATAGTTTGTAATACGCCAGGATTTCCAGTATTACACCACTCTTCTTTCTCTTGTTCCGTCCGCGTTGATAATGATAGGAAGAAAGGGAGTGCTACAAAAAATATTGGTTCATTGCACGATCCCCATGTAAATTTTATATTATGACATCCATCAAGCGAACTTCAAGTCGACGTAGTAGTAGACAATGCCGAATAGCGAGCACGGTTTAAGTGGACTATGTACGTATACCCGATGTAGGCATATAGGGAGTAGTAAGCAAATCTGTGCATTTCTCAAATTTCTCTAGAATTGGGAAAGAACGGCGTATCGGTATTAGCTTATATAATATTATCGTATTATATGCATATTACGGCAATGTATGTAGATACATTTTGGAGACTAAATGCAAATGGCTTCAATCAATCAAAAAGGCTGACTTCCTCGTTCATAGAGATTTGTGTTGTTGGTGGGTCGTCGTATAGCCAGAAAGTGCTTTTATACAGCCGCACTGTCACAAAAATGAGGTGATTTGCCACTCCCTCGCTCCATTGTTATAAAAACGTAATATATTATATCGTGTATCTAGTGCGAAAAAGCGTAGTGGCCACCATAAAAACCTTTTTTTCTCCGTTTTTGGACAACCATAAAAACCGAGTTTGATGATACTTTGCATTATGCATGTACAACTTGTGTGTGTGTGTGTGTGTGTGTGGTGGATTGTGGAGTGGCGTTTTATATTATATCGATGAGAGCGAAAAACGGTTGGATATTGGCTAAAGGCATCGCATTGGACATCATGATGGTTGGTGGTTGTTATTACCTATATAGACATGCAGGCTGCCTGCTTCTGCTGCTGCTGCTGCTCCTGATGATGATGTGACGGAATTGAGGAAACTACTCAAATTAGCTGTAGTAACTGCTCACTAATGTTTCTCTCGCAAAGTTCAGCTTGACTGCGCCGTCTCCCCGCGAGACGAATATAATGACGAGTGGGCAAGATAAATGGGTTGCTCTCTGAGCTATAGTGATTTACGAGCTGTACTACATAATCAATTTTTCTGACGAACCAAAGGAAAAATACTGCTCCTGTTACATTATCCTGAAATAATAGTCAGTCGTGCGTGTCTACAATGTAGTTGCAGAAGAGGAGAGAACTGAGCAAGCAGAGTGTGGAGGCGGAGAGACGACAATGTCGGTCGAGTCCACAAAACTCGTCGTTTCATGGACACAAGCATGCCGCGTAGCGTAGTATAGTAGATTTGGTCTTCAAGAGGAAAAAAAGTTTATTACCATTTGGTCCGGATAACTTTCTTCTTTTTTTGGCGAGATTATTGAATTTTTATGAAACTTTGCTCGGATCCCAGGACAAATGTGGGATATAAAAAGTCTGCTTTCCACTTTTCATGATTCAAATATTTGAAATGCAGAGCGAGCGAGCGAGCAAAGCACAACGAGTTGGTAATTATCTCGGTGGTGGTAGTGGTGGTGCAGTTGCAGCAGTGGTGGTGGTACACTTTCGTTCAGAATGAACTCATGCAGCAACACGCTATCTCAACAACGCAACGTCCGCGTCCAGTTTTAGTTGGCAGCGAAAGTGATTTCAGAGAGAGCAGATTCCCTTTTCGCTCGCAACAATAAATCACATTTAACGAAATATTTTGTACGCTATTTGGAAATGGAGATGTGAAGATATGTTTTTATTATTAGGAAGAACTGCACAACGCAACGTCCAGGCATTTACCACTTAAATTAACATGCTTGCGTTACATAACATATCATTTTTTGCATTATATAAATAAAAAACAAGTTTTTGAATAATCAAAACTCCTCGGACAGACAGACGAGACCCACAGATCGTGAGCCTAAATTGGCGTCCGCTCCTTAAGTAGTTTTGTGTAATGATAATGGCTGCATAGCATTTTACCTCCACTCCAGGAGAAAGATATACACAAACAGTTTTCAGCGGACAAGGATTTCGCGGAGAGTGAAACTTGAAACAGTCGACCAAACGAGGTTCTCAGTTGACCTAACCGGAATGAGCTGGTGACTGAGATTCAAATTCAGATGTGCCTCTCTCTCGATGCCACTGACGACTATCCCACTTTATATATCCCATAGATATATCCACTACGACTACTCCAACTCTCTCCCGGTTTTGAAGGCTTAGTAAACTCAAAGCCCATAAATGCTACATCTGCTTACTCAAATGACATCGTTCAACCAATTTTCCTATGCAAATTTATTCAGGAATTGCAAGATTTCCAGGGAAAAGGCGTACGTATTTCAAGGACTCCCCTGGAAAGTGTACCATTTCCATGTGGAGTGGGCGGAGAAGCCGTCGCGTACCATATACGGATTTTTTTGATAGCTACTTATGCATTATGCAGGCATATTGGTTATAAACCGGTTTGGTTATGTTGTGCATGCATACCACACACTTTCACTTTTACCTCTCCCCGTCTTTCATTCAAGTCGGCAAAATAATAATGTGTGTGTACAGACAGACAGGCAACTAGAAATGAACGGGCATTCATTCATGCATGCAGAAAACCGAGATGTTGTAAATACACCCACAATACATTATACGCCAGGCGGAGATTAAGATTTGGAAACGAGAGAGCTGTAAGATTTCATTAAATTCTCCAAATGAATCCCTTTTCTTGGAGACACTAGCACGATGAATGAACTTGGAGCTCACAGGATAAATACAAGACGACGCAGGAGGACTAGATGAAGATGGGAAAATGGGGAAAAAAGAGAGACGTAAGTACATTCTTGGAAGCAACGAGGAGGAAAAGTTCACGGATGATGTTAAAGGATTTTCCATGAAATTGGCTGGGTTTATCCTCCTTGCCACTCGTACACACACCGCTTCAAATTTACATACCCAAATCCTGCTCCCTCATTTTCTTCCTCTTCCAGTTTCTCTCCTGCCTTCCGAAAAGGGGCAGCAGGAGCAGGAGCAGGAGGAGGAATTGCCGTTATTAGCGTGGAGGTGGAGGGTGCCAAGCCCAGGGAGAAAAGTCAAAACTATCTGAGTGAAACTTAAACTTGCATTAAATGAAGGACTACTACCGCCACTACTCTACTGCTCATTCCCAACAGTTTTAATAAATACCTACCTACTTATGCTCCCCTTCTTTTTCTCACTCCCAAGTCGAGGTTGCGAGTGGGCGGAGGGAGAACTACTTACTTTTACAAAAATCCCTCTTTGCGTCTCCTCTTTCCTCAACTTTTTTTTATATTCGACTCCAACAAACAGGCTCCTTTTTCTCCCTCAAATCAAAAGCGGATTTATTAAATAGGAGAGAAACAGGTGAAAGGCAAAGTCGAATTCGAATAGAAAATTAGCCATAAGGTGGTCTGGCATGAGGGGTCTGACTGACGAGGTCGTGCAAGTGGCTCCTCGCCTACTCACCGCGACAAGAAAGAAAGAACGAAAAAAGGAAAGCAAGTCAAAGAGCGGTAAAAATCCGTGAAATTGGATTCTTTGAGGAGCAAAACTGTTTTTATTTGGTATTTCTTGTTAAACTCGGGCATTTTATTACTTTTATGAATGTTTGAGCCCGTTCCACCCTCCTAATGAGCCTCCTTTACGACATGTACGAGCGAGCGAGATTGTATTTTTGGTTGCGAATGTAGGTGAGGTGGATAGGAGCGTGTAGTCATTTTGATTACCTGTTTTTTGTCATATTATGTGCTTAATGGGGGACGTGGATTAAAGGGCTCCCCCAACAAACTCCCGTAAAGCACAGCAACCATAAAATATGAGAACCCATGCAGCAATATAGCAATCTACGACGGTAGTAGTACGGGAGGCAGAATGGAAAACCGGTTGGCTAAACTTTTGTGTAAACGTTTGACTTTTTTGTTTGGTTTTTGAATGGGGAATGGATGAATGAAGCCAAGAGTGAAAGTAATTGGACCAAGGTTCACCTCCAATTTCGTGGCTTTTTAACCTCGTCGTCGATCTCTCCCCCACTTTCCAGTCCTGATTTCACAAGCGTAAAATCACGGCATCAAAAGAGCTCTCTCTCAGCCCTATTGTAGTAGGCAGATGCTGATATTGTAGTGTATGCAGCAGCCCTATAACTAAACTCCCTTAATAATAATAATATCTAACTAATCCTAGCAAATACACATGCCCCATCAGAAAAACACTTTGAATAGCTAGGTGAGTAGGTAAGCACATGGGTATGTACCTTTTCACTTGGAATGGGGAATGGTCTTTCCGGCTGACACCACTTAATTTTGCAAAGGCTTTGTGAATCCCTACGTATTTCACCTGAATTCCCCTTATCAGCAGTCTACAGTCAAACGGATTCCGGTTTTTGTGGAACAATGCCAACTCATCGGAATCGACAGTGAACAGGCTGGCTGACATCTTTTCAAACGGATCTTGTAACTCACTTGTAAATGTTGTTAGTGGCATTTTTTTATTGGTGGAGAGGGATTAGCCATGTCCTTTCTCTAAAGAGGATTTAGTCACACGCTTTTGTTGTTTTTTCATGGCATGCATAACCTGACCCCGACAATTCTCTCATACATATAGAATATTATTAAAAGTATTCTGGCGAGAGGAGAAAGAGAAAACTGATCCTTGCTCACTTGCTGTTTGTCTCCTGGTGGCCCTCTGTTTGCACTAGCTATTATATAATGAGAGGGATTGATACACAACGAATTCGAAATAATTGACAGTCTGGAAAGTTTGAAGTTTCCTTCCTTTCTAATTTGAGCCGTGTAGTTTCATTTCCGCTCAAACAAACTCTATAACAAAGTGCTGATCTGGAATACACAGATTTTACCTACTACAATAATCACTAATCCGTCGTAGTACTCGCTTTCGCTAATTGGATAAATCGGCATTCAAAGCTCGTTTGAAAATGAAGGAAATATTATTTTCCTCTCCCTAAACATCAATAATATTCAGACAGACATCCTAACATCCTGGGCTAGGCTCCACCTCATTTTTGGGCATGCAGGGAGGTGTGTTAATTCGTTTTCTACGAAGGTATGCTCATTTGCATTTTGAAGGCCTGTCAAAACCCGTGTAGCCAGGATATAATATTCTTTTCTCTCGTCCTGAGTTTTGGGCTGCCAACGCAAGCCGAGACTTGTGATATTGGAGCTGCTGAGTCTTCTCTCCTCTTCTCTCTCGGTTTTGTTCCCGGCTAAAAGCTTACTCTGGTTTTTCCTGTGGCCCTTCCTCCAGCCAGACACCACAAATAGTGGCATTTCCACACATACATTTTATGTTTATCATCAACATGCTATAACGAGCTGCATGCATAGCCATCATGGAAGCAAAAAAGCCACCAGCCATTTGGAACATGGTTCTTATAAATACTTACTATGAGGAAGTTGGTAGGTGTATTGCTTAAGAGAGTAGTACTGGAGCCTTTGGAGATATATCTAGTTGCGGTTTTCTATTTCTACCTGGTGGCACCTCTCCACTCCACTCTGCATACAAATATCGGATAGATAACGCAAATCAGATAACATCTCCAATTCTGCTCCAATTTCTCCCTTCCTCCAACTTTCTGCTCCAATTTGTTCCTCCGTGGTTTTGGTTTTGGCTCAGAAAGCTGTGTATCACCTCTCACCACCCACCACCCCGTTTACCTTCCCAAAGAAAATCGCATTTTGTTCACAGGTACATTAACTATATAAGCATGCACACACAGACAGCACAGAGGATGGAATAGAATTGTACCCAAATCTTGAAATTTCTCACAAAAATGGAAAATTCGTGAGACTTTGGGCACATTTTCTTACTGCTGCTGCTGCTGCTGTGTACGTGTTGGTAAACGTGCAGCTCTCAACTGTGCTTGGTTTATTGGTTGGGTATATAATACCAATGCGATACCCTACTTATATAAATAGAACAGCCGAGCTAAGGGAAAGTATAAAAAGTGAATAGAGCAATTCTACCTGACAGAATAGATTCGTAAATGTCTTGTGGATGAGCAAAATAATATAAATGGAGGACGGAGATAAGGTCATATGAAGCGAAGGATGCGTCCATTCCATTCCCAACCTAAAAGTGAAATTGAAATGAATTTTCTATACTAATAATAATAGTAAAGTAGAGTATAAAAATAAAAACGCTCAGGGAAGCTTTCTTTCTTTTTTTGCAGATTTCCTTTTCTCATACGTATATTTACTTATATGCGGAAAAGTGTGCGTTAAAGGAAAGTATCAATTTATGCGGCACATCTTTCTTCATTACACACAACAGATTCCATTTGAGTGTTTCACCGTGTCATTGATGACGACAACGGAAAGGTGAACAAGAAGTCGAACGAAAGAACGGGTATTCATTTGAACGGCTATATATACAAATCGTTTAGATGTTTTCGTGGAAGGCATTGGCTTTGAGTCAAAGTATTTGATTTATAGCAAGCACTATAGTTTATACATATTGGCCACAACAAACTTTCCAAGAAGATTACCTTTCAACTGGTTTCTTTTCTATCAGTTCATCATATGCTAGGAGGGTAGTTAACAGTAATTAAATTAGCTGCTTAAGCAATACGGTTATGGATGCTGGACATATTCGAGAGGTCCTCCTAAATGGTAAGCATTACAGATATCTATCTATAACAAGACTCCATTCAGCCACTATTCCGACAGGCGTGTCAAAGGATCGGGAGGGAATAGGAACTCGGTAGGATATTTTGTTGGTTAGTCTGTCTGTAGATATATCATATATAAATAAAGCACGGATCGGATGAGCAAAGGAGATAAAAAGATACACCGGGTGCAGTAGCGAATAAATGGAGGTACGAATCTCGAATGTTTTCCTTGTCTCACTCTCTCTCTCTGCCAGGAAATCAGAAAATATGCCTTGAGATTTTGGGTAGAAACTGAAGCTATAAATAATGCGTACCTATTTAGCTATTGCCTACCAACCCAGCCAGTTCCATTTGGCTAGATAGACAAACTATATTTGTATCCCAGCGTATTGCGTATATATATATATGCATTCATCGACAGATGGGACGGAGATTGATTTCTGGAGAGAAGAGCGGCGAGCAGCAGGATCAGGCAGGGTATTACCCGTACAACGGTCGTTCGCGGGAGAAGTGGCAAGGAAGAAGAGACAAGGTGTGCTCGACTGGAACACCACCACCACCACCACCACTATATGCATAGGTACATATATTCCTTCGTCCTTCCTACCTCACACAACCTCACTCACTTTTTCTTTCCCAGCCGAATTCTCGTGAAAATAAAATGGGTTATGGAAAGTACCCGTCCGTCCGTACACAAGAGAGAGAGAGAGAGCAAAAATATACTGCTTTATTATGGTTCAATGGAAAAACTGAATATATTTATATTCCCTCCCTCTCTCTCTTACACACAGAAGAAGAAGAAAGACACTGCCATCCTGGTAGAGAATTATAGTCAACCAGCATCATCCTACCTACCATATAGCACCACAATCATGTAATGTGTGTAGTTCTGTAGCTGGTAGACATATAAATTGGAGGAAAGCATGGTGGCGGAGTGTTAGGAAAGGCATTCATTCAGGCAGGAATGTGTGCATCTGCCATTTCAGAAATGAGATTGTCTCTGGAGAACTATTTCTCCCTGAATGTTTCCGTGTAATGGAAGGTAAAGGTAAAATGGAGCATGTTTGCTTGCGTGGCCTGTTGTATGCTTCCTCTCTGCTCACTCCTTCCGTTCCCCCAAGTTCCCTGTTCCCTCCGTTTTTTCCCTGTGTGCAGCTGTGTTATGTGTAAATGTATAAATGTAGGTACATTGAAAAAAATGGGAAAACTCCGAGACATACAAAATAGATGACACATATAATAAATATATAGACATTTCGTATGCGATGTGATGTGACTAACTTGACTGACTGAGGAAAGGTCGTAAAAGGAAACCTTTATGTTCCCTTCCCCCACTTTCTACCTTTTTACACAGGTAATAACAACCGTCTCTCATCTGCTGATGCTGGGGGTTATATGAGCGGAGCCCAGCCAGCCATAGCATTGCATTACATTACATTGCATGGCTTTAAGATATCAATCTGTCTCCATCTTTCCCACTCACTCACTCAACTCAGCCCACCTACCTACCTACTCTCATCAGATTTTTTTTTGTTTCATTTTATTATTTTCATATTTCATCAGTCAAGCAAACTTTTTAAAACGGCTCTTCCACCAACATAACACTCGCTCCATTTTTCATCCTTTCTCCCTCTTATGCTTATTTAATAACAAAATTGTGTGTCATTCCTTTGCAGTGAGTGAAATGTAAACAGGGGAGCTAAAGTGTTCCTTTATCCGTGTAACTGGGTTAGTAAAACATACAACAAGGGAAAAAAGGATTTTAGATATATTACAAGGGATGATGATATTCTGTGCCAGTTTTATTACAGTTTTTTCGTTGCTCGCACTCGCACTCAACTTGCATCTAGGTATATCTACATAAGCACAAAAAAGGTTTATGTTCCTTCTAAATGTTCTAAGCTGAAATTTAAAAAAATGAATTTGAAATAAGCCTTAATGGTTGTACAATGAATATTTCAGTACGGCTGAGCACGCCGTATATAAATTATTTTTGCATTATGAAGCCAGGAAACATGTTGAATGAAACATGTAACTGTAGTACTTTAAATTTTGAACACAATAAGGGAGTGAGTGGAGTGGATTGAGGAGTACAAATACATATATTCATGATTGTCCGTTTTGTGGAAATATAATGTTATCGACTTACAAGGAAGCTTTTGAATTGTTAAAATTAAGGGAGAATTTAGTATTATCACTCCACCTGCGAGCTATATCAGCATGGCATGACAAAAAATCATAACGTGTATAAAAACCTTTTACGCAACTCGATATACCGATGGAGAGCAAAACAGTATGCAAATTGGCGAATTGTCTTTAGTCTTTTTTTGTAAAACTATTCATTGCACCTACTTACTCCGAAAAAAGTACAAGTACATTTTTGCAATTTAGGAGTTGTGTTGTAATTCCGCAAGACATTCAGCCTTGGTTTCACCGGGAATATGCGGCTTTTTTGCCTCTGCCACTTTCTGTCTACTTGTTCATGGAGAGGACTATTACACTTTCCTGTCCAACTCGATATGGCAAGTATAGTGTGATGGATACAAGTTTTTATAGCGTTAAATCGAAAAAAATTCCCTTTTTCAATAAAACATTTCCCGTGAAAAAGTTTTTTTCTTTACCACAGCCGTCTGCAAAGCCACAAAAACGAATTACAGTTAGTATGTATATCGTATTACCTAAATTGATATTAGTAGATTGGTTCAGTTTTGTTCCGGAACGGAGCCCGTCAGTACAGAGAGTTAGTTAGTCGGCATGTTAGTGAACTAGTGTGAGTCCGTGGGAATTGCCTACTATTTTTGTTTTTTGCGAATTGCAAGCAAGTCGTGTGTGAGTAGGGTGGGTGTTTCAGTTGCGAGTCACCTTCAAAATGCCCCATTCCGCTGTCATGTGTCTTACTTCCTACTTTTTGCCTCCGCCGTCTGCGGTTTATCGTTTGTGAAAACTTTTCTGCATATAAAATTAGCAAGAAAAGGGGAAGGGAAAAAGGAAGGCCCTTGAAAGCGAGTCCTTCTCCAACTTTGAGAGATGCGGTGCTACAAAGCGCTCCTCACGAAGGACTACGGAGAAGAACCCGGAGAGCCGTAAGTAGAAAGGAAATTTGTGGTAACGTAAAACAAAATCTAGAAAAGATACATACATACTCGTAGAGCTGGGTCCCACACCCCACCACCGAGCATTTGAGTCGTAATCGTAATACACAAGTTTTCCCCTTTCATAAAATATTAGACTCATTCCACACGAGAATATTGCAGCGCATCCTTCTAATTCCTCGTTGTCCTAAATGGGCAGGCATCACATCGAATTGAAGATAAGTAGACATGATGGACAGAGATGACTCGATTTACCGACCTCCCATTCGCATCTAATTACTCGTAACGGCTTTTCATGGAACCGTAGTAGTATAGCACGTGCATGATGCCTCCAGGAATTCAAATCGAATAAAGTGAATAGGTTTTTAGGTCAACTATATAATATACGTTCATCCATAGGATATATTGCGACTCTAAAAATACTTTGTTGAGGCTATGATTGAAAACAATGAAAAGGTCAGTGCCTATCTCGTTGAGACTACCTTTTATCTTTATCCCTGCGCAGGATGCAACAAGGCTAAACCCATTTCTCATTTTGTTCATGATGGGTGGATTAATTGAAGAAAAAAAAATCCATACAGGTGGAAATTTGTAAATATAGAGTTTTTTTTTGTGATTGCTTAAAACATACAGCTAATGAGTGTCAAGACTGTCAAGCAAAAAATTCTCCAGGTTGTGTTACATACACGGAATGTATGTGTTTACATTGTGTGTGTG
>JAANSN010001780.1:0-29706 GCA_036850665.1 Dicranocentrus wangi | reverse complement strand
GTCTTTCATAGACGGGTCGATGTTGCCACAAATATTACATAATTGACCATTACTACCGTCCTTCTTATCATAAAATAGTGAACATGACGCAGCAGGTTGACTTCTAGGAAATGCCAATCTTATTGACTTGGGGTTGTTCGATTTTGATGTGGTTGCGTCGCGAGTACTCGCATCAGATGTATCCATTGTTGTATCAATGTCTGCAGTTTTACCTATTCCGACGATGGTATTATGCTGTTTTGCTTTCAAATAATGATGATTCGGTGTTGATGTATTGTTGAAATTTTGCACTGGTGTGGTGGTCACAGCGTCTTCCCAAGGCAGAAGAGAATTTTTGTTTTGAACAGTTTTTATTGAACAATGCTTCATGTCTGGACCATCGGTGGTAATTGCTTCAGGTCTTTCACTTTTTAACTTCTTCAACTCTGGTTTCTTATTAACATCTTCAGATTGAGTCACACTACTCACACTAGTCACACCAATCTGTTTCATGTATTCTGATATTCCTTCAATGCTTTCTTCTAATACTTGTGGTTCATTATTATGGGCCCCGTGTTTCTTATATACGGTGACTTGAATGTCGCCGTTCTGTAGAATGCCTGAAAAGTGATTGACAGACGAAAGAACAGAAGAACTGATTTGAGGTTTTACTTGACTTAAATTCATATTATCCGTTTTCCATTTAGATTTGTTGGTCAACGTGTTTTCCCGTGACTGTAAGATATCCCTTTTTGCGTTGTCACCTTCGCCGTTGTGAACTTCTGTCGATTCGTTTATTTCCCCTTTTTCTGACATAGTCATCGCTCACAATCACAATGGGTAGGATGTCTCAAATTCGGATTTGAAATCGGATAATAATGAACGTTTACTTACGTTGAGTAACCCTAGGATTGGGTATTTCCATAAATTGTTGCTGAATTCTTATTCCTTGATTGTGGTGTGATGAGCAATTTAGCTAAAAGATATTTTATTTCCCAAGTTGATATTTATAATTTTTAACTAGAGAGGAGGTGTAGGTTTATACGTTAATTTATTAATTGATTTATTACCTGACCTGGCTGATTACTTATTAATCAATTTGAAAGGCTATTCCCTAAGAATCGAATTCTTGCAATATTTAATTTTCATATTTTTCTGTCTGTTTCATATTTTTTTATTTTTTTCTGTGAAAACGACGACGAAAACCGGTCTATGTATATAAACGTAAATACAGACAATAGACGATGCAGTATGCTACAAGCTTTGGAAGCTTTACATTAAATTTACACATTATTTACCGAATTTACAATTTTGGAACATGAGTAGGAAGCACAATACAAAATTTTGATTCCTTTGCCTGCCTGTTGGATTTTGTGAACTTTCATACGGCTGCAACTGCAACTACCTATTTCAATATGGATAAATCTGAAGAAGTATTAACAAACCCAGAAGATAAATTCGGGAATATGCAAAGAAAATGAAATCAAAGAAAATATTGCATGTGGAGGTGATTCAGAGTGCGGGTGCTGTTTGTAGATTTCTGAGTAGGTATGTCATAAAATAATACTCTATAAGTCTTGTAAAATGCAAATATATTCGTTTCGGTCATCCATCATATTTGTGCTTCTTTACAAATCTAAAGGAAGACTCAAGGGTATAAATAAACATGGAAAGAGCAGGTCATTGCAACCAGACGACCTGGTCGCCAGTCAAATACCTTATTATAAAAGGTACTTCATTTTCATTTCATAGATAAAAAAAACCATCTTGTATTTGCAATTGTAAATAGAAAAGATATATGGAATATGAATTTGGATATGTAATGTTAATGGACATGGCTAATATCTAATGGTAGGGCCAGCCCAAATGGCTTTGATTAGTTAAGGAAGTATCAGAATTTGAGCTTTAATACTACCTAAACGAATGGCTTTGGATTTTGGATTCATATTTAACCAACGGGACGGGACAAACAACATGATCCTGTACACCTCCATTCTTACTTCTATATTATGTCCATCAGGTTCATATTGCGCATTTTATGTCGAGCAGAATAACCACATACACCACGAATATTGGTGCACTGACTGGAATGCATGTGTGCGCTTATAATTTTAAGGTTTAACAGTGCAGTGTTAAAATTATGGCACTGACACTGACTTGTATGGTCGTATTTTGTTTGAGGTTGTGTAACAGTGTCACGGCAGAGAGGTCATGGAAGAAAACTATTTTTAATGTTTCGTCGACAGGTTTTATACAAACTGGCAGATCATGGTAGTAAGTAAATAAGTATCAGGAATATAGGTACATATTATACAACTGGTCACAAAAATACAAATATTAATATAATATAATACATGATTTGTACATCACCCAAAGGTTTAACTTACTATTTATACCTATCCAGTTATTTATCCCAGGATAATTTCATTTTGTTACAATCCAAAACATTTTCTTTAATGAATGGGTATCTTCCAGAGAGTCAACATATTTTTTAAAGCCACATAAAAAGATACCACTCATCATTACCACAGCTCCTAGCACACTGTAACAAAATTGAAGCATATGGAACTGAATTAGTTAACAAAATTCAACCAAGATTCAGCATTTTACAAGCTGCCCTGGTGTTTGAACTAATTTAAATTTACACCTGTGGAAAATCTACTACACCTGTATGTTTATTCATTTTCTTTCATATCCCAAATATATTAAATCAGTACAATTTAGAGCTTACCTTATCACATCAGGAAAAATTCCAATAAAGACCATTTGCCACAAAAATGCAAATAGGACATCCCTGAAACGTAGCAAAAGAGTAGTTAAAGTAATCCGATTTGACATCTGCATCGCATGTTATTCGCGCAAGTAGGTAGGTAATATGTTCGAATAATTAGTGTTACGCACGTTGTTTTCACAAGAGCAACAGGCCCAGCGTTGTCACATTTCAATGCAAATATAAGGAACATTTGACTGCCGCATGATAAGAGGCCAATCGCACTAGCTTTAAGTATGTCCATGGTCTCGGTTGGGAATTCCAAAACGCCGAAACCCCATGCAAGCAATGCAGCTTCTAATGTTCCAAACCCACCAAATCCGATTAGTGTAATGCAATGATGAATTTGATGGAGATGACGGATCATTACAATTGCACAAGCCATAAACACGGCACAAGTCAGAGCGAGTCCTCCTCCGATCTGGAATGACATTTGCTACAAATAATTATGGGGTTGCCCGTAAAAACTGTTTGTGTTCTATTCTGTAACGTACCAAAAGCTCTTCATCAAACGTTTCTCCAGTCAGTAATGGAGGTCGAACGATCAATGTCACTCCTAGGAAAGTGACCAGTGTTGAAATAAACATAAATACACCACCGAACGGTTCGCGGAGAAAGAAATATGCTAGAATTGTAACAAAAATTGGATACGAGTTGCAGATCACGGAAGAATCACCGAGTGACATATACTTCAGCGAATAGTATTGCAGTGTGGCAGCGGTACAACCGAAGAAACTTCGAAACTGAAAGCAATAACATTTAACCACAGATAATTTTACCAACAACGTATTTAACAAGTTTCTACAGGTCAATCGATTTGAAGTGTTACTGCATTATTACCGCTAATGAAACAAACACAACTACAGTGTCCCATCTCAACGGCCAGAATGACGATGTAATTGATTCCTTTTGAAACGCATAGTAAACCACTACAAATATAGAAGGAATAAATGTTCCAGCAAATCTCCAAAAGGATTTTGTGATGGGATGAAAGTGTGTCATTCTTGATACCATCAATGTTCCCAGCGAAAGTAACATACTGGATATGAAGCACAAGGTCATACCCATGTAACTTGACCTGAGAAATTTCATCTGTGGGAATTTAATTAGGAAATTGCATATTAGTAAGGTTAAATATCTGGAAATCCTTCCGAATTTGAAGCCGGAATTGATATAATATGGTATACCTTAATCATGTTATTTCGTGTGTTTAGGAAACAAAACAAGGCACACTAATTTTTATTACGATGTAACATGTAACAATGAATATATGGATTAGTGCGATAGTGTGGCAATAATTTAAGAACACAAAACTTCAGAATCTTTAAGTATGTCTTCGAGCCTCGGTAACTCTAGTACAGCCCCAACGCAGTTTTAAAATGTCACTAATTTCATCTGTATACGATCATTTTGGTATCATAAATAACCTATGCAGTTACATACCCATCATCAAACCCATGTTTTAGGTAGGTATAGTTGTCATAAAATTATGCATGTAATTTCCACAAAAATATTACCCCAATAATATTCCCTTGTTACTCATCTCTTCACAAAGCGCATGTCAAATTGGAGAATTTATAATTAATTGATTTGTTTATTGGAAAGCAATGAAGGATGCAGATGCTTCTTCTACCTCAATCATAAGTTAGCTTTAATGCTTATGGGGGTTTTCAGGGATAAATATTAAATTATTTTGTTGACGTAGGGTGCTATGATAGTGATAAGTCAGCACGACGTATTTATAGCATGAATAGGTACATGACTTCATTCACGACTACCTTCCATTATTTTATGTAACACGCATTGCCCCTCGTCCTCGGGGAGTGCCGCATTTGACGACAACGTCAAGAATTGTAATTCGTTACGACTTTAAATGAAACCGTAGCCTATTGTAAAACAGCCACCGCACCAATTTGATTTCAGAATGCGTCTGTTTCCCTGAAAGTTTTCCAGCGCTAATCGGATCATCATGACAAAGCTGTTTTTGGAATACTAATATCCGTTTGATTATTTTGTGGAGTATTCATTATGCAGTTGAGTGACATTAAATGTTTCATTTAACAATATTCTGGCGACAAAATAGTATGAATGAGCACAATGAAGAATGCTAGATGATTCATTGCTTATTAGAAAAGTTAGTAAAGTACAGAATTATTCGAGTTCGAATTGCTGGCCTGTAAGTACGTCTGTGTCTCTACCTCTACCTCTACAAATATTGCCATTCTGGGGCGTTATGAACCTGCTTATTTTAGCTGCATCCTGTTAGTTAGCTTAGCTTGCGCAAACCTGTTGAGTCATTTCTAAATTGTTCCGAATTCCAGAACGACTTACCTATTACAACTTTAGTTTAGTAAACTTGCTGCGTACTACTGCGTAGTCACATTTCATTCATGTCATTTAGCAATTAACAATATAGCACACATTTTATCGAACATCTTTGCAAATCTCGTACTAGAATTATCAGTGTTGCCATTAAATTTTCTAAAATTCATTTTAAAACATAAACTAGCTAAGAATAATGTATAGTGGCTGAGGAAATAACGTTGAAAGTACTGCCATGATGCTTTACATGCAGAGTGCAAAATCCACTCGTTTTTTATTTATTAAGTCGTTCACACTTTAAAAAGATAGCGTTTAGTAATTATAGCTGTAGACCAATAGATAAACAAAGTAGCTTGCGTTTGCGTAGCCGCTCTTCTCAAATAGTAATAGCAAAAGGGACACAATAGCATAAATATCCAAAATTAATCATTATATTTTACACTGCACTGTGTGATCATGATCATAAATCTTAAACTTTTTTTGGCGACGAGAGTGAGTGTAAATCGTCCAGTTGATGGTTTATTGGCTCAGGTATTATAAAAATTGGCTTACTGAACGAACTTCGTTTACCATGGCTGTCCACTGTGCGGATTGTCATTTGATATCTGAATCCAGGAGAAAACTGTAAACACAGCAAAAAAAAACATCATCAAAAGACAGCAAATTGATGGCGGAATAAACATAAGACTTCGTATCCCAAATATTACCCCAGCTATTTTCACGGAATATCTCGTTTCCGTGTGTCCACTTGACGCATACTTTCTCCAAGTTTTCTTCTCTTTCAGATCAATTTCTGCAATTTGCTTCCAGCGGCTGATTTCAGGATGGTTGAGTCTTTGTACGCAACCACGTATCTCTAAACGGGCTACGTTACAGTTGGACTGTACGAGATGGATTTTGTACATGGGCGAAACAGATCCATCACCATCACCAGGTTTGTTAAAGTTCCCGACCTTACTTGCAATAATCGTNCGAGATGGATTTTGTACATGGGCGAAACAGATCCATCACCATCACCAGGTTTGTTAAAGTTCCCGACCTTACTTGCAATAATCGTAGGTCTACGCGGTGTTTTCCAGTTGTCTGAAGTTACGCTTCTGAAGTCTCTAAAATATGACATTTTTAAAAACTAATTTATGAATCTATAACACAACAACACACAGCTTGATGTCTGTCTTATTGTTAGTCGTTTGTCACTTGAATTAATTGATTTGACTACTGATTGAAAAACACAAAAATATCCTAATCGCGTAATCCTATCCGAATCTTTTAGATTTCGTTTATGGTGTGAATAGTGTGACTAGTCCCAACCAGTTTCCAGAAAAAAATCGTGAAGTTATTTTACGAAGAAGAATCGTAAGGAAAACCGTAAATAAGAAGCTTTTACTAATTTTTGCAGTACATATATTTTAGAAGAGTCCGCAAGATATTATGGGTTTCGAAATTTCAGCGCATTTTTTCTTACCCACACAGCCGCCAAAGAGCGAAATCAAGATATTTTGAATTGGATGACCATATAAATCACAGTTAATTCCGTGGACTAATCAATTATCCATTCACCAAGCATCCAAATGCCACTCAAGTGTCCTGTAAAAAAATAAAATATTCAAACTCACAATTTTTGTCAACTTCCAACCTACCACGCCACCACAGTTTTACAACACTCATTTTTGCATTTTCCGGCAATTTTCGCAAAAAGCTAACAAACCGGAAAATAATACTACTACTCCGAAATTCTGAACATGTGTATGTGCACTTGATCCTTCATGGGTCTTACTCCTACGCAATGTCGACAGCCCACTCAATATGGTCAATAAATAGCACACATTTAGCGCAATTTAGTTTGGCAATATTTATTAAAATACGTTTATACTTCATTCAATCAAATCCATCATTGTAAACATTTGTTAGTTAAAACAGTTTCAAGGAATTTTAATTCTAATACACTATATTGGTGGAGTATATACACACAATTTTCCCTTATCATTTCGTTCGGTAGTTAAACAACTACGCTAGTCAAACATCATGTCAGAAGTATCACGTATCTGCACAATGCACTTTCACTCAAAACCAATCACTTTTAAAAACGATTCATATTAATTATATTACCAAAGTTGAGAATACAATAATTTTTTTTTCAATTTTCTCTTTTATCCATCAATTCTCTTCTCATAATTATCGCATTTTATTACAACCTGCCGGAATGCTATTATACAGCATACAACGAATATTCAAATCACCCTCCAGACTGAACGTATTCCTCGGATTCCACAGCTATCTACATTCTGACATTCTACCGTAATTTGTTATTCAAATAGCTTGAATTCCTACTTTTTCCTTCTTAATAAAATATTCTGGGGATCACAGAAAGGTCCTACACGTCCGTATACGTCGATACCACGAACAATAAAATAGTATCGATTTTCTTCAGTAAACTATAATTCAAAAACAAATTTTGTATATAAAACTTATTTTCCTTGATTTCAAATTAAAGTTGCAAATGGTACTTTTTCTAAGCCATACCTGTGATAGAGTGCAAGCCATGGGTAGCGGCAATGCTTTGACATCTCCAACTCTTTTCCATTGTGACGGTCTACTCGTGTTATTTGTCAGAGGTTCCTGACAAGCAAAAATTTGGTATGTTGTAACTTCGGCCATGTTATTCACGGTTGGCAAATTCCACGAGAGTACGATTCCATCGGCTTGCTCATTGAGAGTTAGCTCTGGTTTTGGAGGTGGTCTATATGTGTCGTTTTTTACTTTGCTTATGGGCGTTGCGGGAAGTGGAGGCTAGAATATAATTGCAAAGCGACATTAATTAGTAATTAGTAAACTAATAGCGAGGAGAGCGTAATAAGATGACACATGAAAAATTAATTAGCAACTATTAATCTTACTAAAACGAATCTTCGGGGCATATTGCTAGCTGCGCCCAGAACACTATTTCCAGATCTTGCGTTAGCGGCAATTGTTGCTGCAACTCTTGGAGCAGATCCCATATTTCCATTGCTAGCTATAGTCCTTGGTACGACTGGCCTCTGAATTATTGTCACAGGAGCCGTAGCCCCCCGAAGCATAATTTGCTGGTTATTTGCCATCTGTTGTTGGGAAGCGCCACCAACTCCCAACTGTTGGAGGACAACTGGGCGATTTTGACCCGATGCCACAATATACTTTGCAGCTGGACCACCAGGTGCAGGAACAATCTGAACTCCTGAAGCCGTAGGTGAGCGATTGACAATCTGATACTGAACACCATTTATAACTATAGCACAAATAATAATAAGAAATTCATTAATTCCATTTACAACCACAAAACTTTAGGGAAACACTTAATTTGAAGTATGTATATCCTACTTGTTGTTGCTGGTCCAGCACTAGAGGCCACGACCGATGCTGCAACATTTTGTACCCCCGACGATGAGGCAGGGGGATCGTCATCGGTTAAATCTACTATTCCTGGCTGAAAACTCTGCGGAGTTGGGGTAGAAACAGGAGCGTGAGGTACACTCACTGGTTTTGGGGCAATAGGATGCATCCTTGGCGGAGCAGACGCTGCAGGACTGTAAACTTTACGTGGGCTTGGCATGGTGCTGCTACTTTGGGACATATTATGTCTAATATCTCCCGTCTTGCTGGCCTGGTATACTCGTTTCACTCCATGCGACTGTGGCGGATTAAATGTTCCATTAGATCCAGCATATACGGGCGTTTTACCAACACTTCCCCCGTACTGCTTTATGCCACCGTTTTGAATTGGCTCGGGAACACGGATGATCTTCGGAGGTGCAGAACGTACACTTGGTTCAATTGAAGTTTGCAGACCCACAGATCGATTGAACCGTATAACATGAGGTTTTGTGATTCGATTTTTCGGATCTCGGGCTTCATTATCCATAATTACATTTACTGCCGATGATAATTCCGCAACCTGTATAAGATTATGCAACAATTTTTAGTATCTCAAACTAAAAATTCCCTCCTTGTTATTCTATGGGGGTATTCTGCGATCTTTTTCATAACAAAATTCAAAGAGAACAATTTGAATATAGGTATTGAATATACCCTTATCATCATATTAACCTTAAATAGTTGGCATGTCTCGCGTACCCGGGACGGGACAAAACACGCTTAGACCATTATTCGCGCTGAATCCCCATGGAAACAAAATTGCTTTTAATTTTACCCTGCTTCTAATTTAATGTTTATGCAGCGGAACTAGGATTACTAATGAACAATTAGTTTAAAAATTACAAGCCAAACAAAATTAAGATCACTTTATTACCTGCTTCATCATAGTGCCCATTTTACTAGCCATCTTGTCCTTTTGCAATTGGAGCTCCAAAACTTTTGTTCGTAGCTTGCCAACTTCTGTATGAGCTACGACAGCTTCAACAATCTTCGCCAAAACCAAATCTTCCAGATCTTGCCTAGACATTTTACGAACAACTTTTCCAACAGTCTCCTTTTCTTCTTTCGTAACCACATCATTGTCATCAATTTCCATGATCTCATCTTCGTTTTCTTTCCGAGCTTTTTTTGAGTCACTGACACCAGACTGTTCGTCCTCCTCCTCGTCATCCAGAACTATGATATCATCCTGTTCTTCTGCTTCCACTAACGGCACAGAACCGACGACGGTTTCTGTTTCTGGCTCAATTTGGACGTGCGTTTCGTTTTTTGCTGTATTACCATCATCATCATTGTCCTCGATTTTTAATCCCCTTTCATCTAATCCGTCAATAATTCTCTCGGTTTCTACAAAAAAAAATGCAGCAACCGCAACCCATGTCATTAATACTGCAGACGTGTTTTTAAACGACGAAATAAACTAAATTGTAATATACCCGTAGTACATACTTGGAAATTACCACATTTTTATGAGATTTATAACTACATGTATAACTACCGATGATATGACGTACATTTTTTAAAACTTCGCCATTAAAAAAAACATTATGTCGAAGGATTATGTCTAGCTAGCCACCCTCATAGCCCATAAAACCCCCCTCCAAGGTCTTAAACCCAAGGTCTTAGTCTCTAAACTCTCTTGCCTAGGACATAAAACCCCTTCCATGGTGCTAAAACCACCCCGCCATGGTATCAAACCCTCGCTCATATCTAGTATTTAAGTAAGTCCTAACTCCTCCTAAACCACATTTCGAAATAAAAATTGAAGTAAGGCGGGGCCAAGACCATTCACATGACATCTAGTTCTGGTTTAAATCGAATTTAGCTTTGGGGTGGGATCATTGAATTTTATCATCTTTGCCCAATTCTTGGGTACCCAACCCAAGGTTGCAAGATATTCGACTTCTCATATGAACAGACCCCTTCTATTGATTTACTCGTCTCGTACAACAACAGGAAAAGTGTGTGCTGTGCAAAAAGTAAAAAGATGAATGTGCTTATACATTGGACGCCATTGTGGTTTTTGTATCTAGGCTAGGAGTAGGAGTAGGATAGGATACACAGTAGTGTGTCGAGTTTCACATTTGGAATTTGGATTTGGATGTGAAGTGAATTGTGATGTAAAAGTATTTACACGTTTGTGCACAGTGCACACTGTGAGCTTTATCTTTTATGAGCATTGAGCATGAGCAGTGTTGGGTAGTGTTGATATTACCCTGACACAAGTACAAGGATGGATCAACTTTTTTTTCTTCTCTTTTTTCTCATTATTGTTACATTTATGCATCGCTCGCTGTGCTCAGTGCTGTGCTCCTGCTTCACGGGCACTACATTTTCGAGAGTAATTGCACACCACCATACAGCATAGCACTAGAAGATATAATACTATACTGAACACGAACACACTGTGTGTCTGCTTGTCTGTAGTTTCGGTCGGTGTGCACTAAAATATAAAATATCTCAGGGGTCCGTTATGTATGAAAATGTATTCAATCAAATTCAAAACTATGTACTATATACGGGAACAGGGTTATGCTAAAAAGATGCAATATACATGAAAATTATCATCAATTATTAAATTCTTCTATACTAAATTCTATTCTAAATACTTCTACGTAATTATACTTTTGAAGAATAATAGCTTTAGAAAATATCTCATATTTTATTGTTCTTTTCCATGTACTGAGCCGGGCATTCTTCCCGTCCTGCCCTTACTCAGAATGATGAATGATTACCCGTTAGCATACATTGTTTGTCTTGGCATCCCTTCACCCGACATGCTAAAACTACTCTTCCAAAGCGCTTCTTGACCCAAATCATGACAGAAGTTGCTAATTAAATGCTCCAGCGTCAAAATCAAATGCTAAGGGTCAAACAAATTCATTGTCAGTAGGACAACATTTCTCTATTATATAGCGCTTTACCCTTTGCGTCTTTGTTTTAGTTGTTATCAATCTAACCCAACCTAAAACTAACAAAAACCTGAATCATATGAGTATGGCGAGGTGCAGACGCAATGCCAAATTTTAAATACCAAAAGACGGAACCCAAGTTTTTGTGACCAAAATACAAAATCCCAAAAAAATAATTTTGTCAAATAACAGAAATTCAGTCTTCCCCCCTACTAATGACGAGTTGATGCAGGTTGAAGGCTAAAATCACCTAAAACCTCTATTTTCACACGTTTTCTACGGTGAAACTGATTAAAACTATGTATACAATAATCCTACGGATTAAAATGGGTCCTTTTAAGGGGAAAATTTATTTTGAGCGTGATATTTTATGGCACATCACTAATCTGACTACTACAAATTTTATTGTAAACTAGAAGATCGGGCCAGTACTGATACTGATTATTGGCTAAAGGCCAGTACAGAGCTACCGGATTCCATGGGGAAATACTACATTTTTCCGCCAGGGAAGTTTCCACAGATTATTCCCTGACTTTGGTACACAGCGACACAGCTCCGCTACTCTGAGCGGAAAAGTTCCCTGTCGGGAAAATGGCACTTCCCCTACTTCAATGCATGAACTCGCACCCTATTCTTCCCGGGGGAATGACATGGCTTATCATATGCACAATACAAAAATAGTCATGGCAACGGGCCTTAAGTTCACTTTGATGAAGTTCACTACTTAAGTTATCTTGTGTACCAACCCGGAAGAATAGCAGGGGACCAGGAATCTCCAGGAATTCCCTCCAGAATTCACGGGTTCCTTGATAAAATTCACGCTTAAAATGTAGCTGTGTACTAAGCGTACATTTGCGTACAGCGTCGACAGAGTGCATTCCACTGACGCGTGTCAACTCGGCGTTTCAGAAAGCGAATGATATTAGCGTCGCCTAGTTGAGTGAGAGGGCTCCACCAACGACTCTAGAGAACACTCCTTACATTTTGGTCCGACTGGGATTGCCTTCGAAATTGTTGAGGATGTTCATTTAAATGTTAGTAATAACGTGTAAATTTATTTCTGGTCAACACCCCATTATATAAGGATGGATTTTTAAATCGGGTGACATTTTGAGTCCTTGATTTCAGTGACTTCTCGCAACTAGGGAGGGAGTTATCCGCTAGTATTCCTTGTAATAAATATCTTTAGTATGTAGTGTCTTATGGTAATTACTAATTTAAAATAAGGTGTTTATAAGTCACTGAAATCAATGATTCAAAATGTCACCCGATGAAGAAGTCAATCCTTATATAAGGAAGGGCAGTTTGACCACCCGTACCTGGCGTCCCCCTTTTTTTGAAATTTTTGCCAAATTTCCGGGATTTTAAGGTGATCATGTTCCGAAAAATCCGGGTTCCCCCAAAATCCCGCTACCGTGACATTTAAAAAAAATGAACCCCCGAACCATTCTTTCAGAGATATTTTGTCACACACAGATGTTTGCTTTTATAAGAGTAGATATTTTGTGACGGACATACTCGCACACAGAGGTTATTCTTTTATACGATTGGATATAAAATATGCAAGTAATTTTGGGATTTGGGTAGAAATTTGGGTCAAAATTTAGATTTGGAATTTTGTAACTTGGGATTGCGTCACAAAGCCTAATTTGGCAACTCAACTCATAAATAAAAAAAGTCCACTAAAAAGTTCACCGAAATCGACTGCAAGGGTGAGGTTATATTGTGGAGGGAGGGTAGTACCAAACCAACGACTCTTAACTTATTTATCCACCACAAGTATAACCAGACCAGAACTAGGACCAAACCAGGCAATAGCCAATAACCAACAATAGTAACAGCTGTAATTGTAATAATTTAGTAAATTACAAAAAAAAATTGAAATAATTTTTAACTTACCAGCACTAAGACTTGAATTGGATCGTTCCCTCCCTGTAATTTTGCTTAGTTCCGGTTTATCCATTGTTTCATCTTGGTCGTGACCTAACAGCGCCTCCTCCGTTAGGCCAACACTTGAATTTGTTCCAAGAACAATAGTTCCCTCGTCCACTTCCATGGTAACAGTAATAATGTTTTAATGTTTATAATAATAATAATAAATTAAAATCCCCAAGACTCACAATAATTGTCGAGACAGACTAAAAAACTCACAAAAACTCTTTTCTTCACACTTGCACACGCAGACGACTTACGACACACTGCAGCTGCATTGCACTGCACTGCACACAGTGAGCACAAGAGAGAGAAGGGACAGACAGAGTGTTTACAGAAGAGCGAGAGAATATTTTCTGAACAGACCCGCAGCAGTAATATTACTGCTATATTGTTTTCCCCGTTCGCGTTGTATCTGTATCTATCCTTTTGATAGCAAGCAAGCAGCTTACTAGTTTAGCTTCATCTTGGGTAAGAGTAAACTCACAACTGACGAGTGAGTGTATGTGGCGAGGCGCGTGTGGTAGTGTTTGTTTGTTGGTATGTATACGTATATATATTTGGATTTTTTGGTATGAGATATTGAAGTGGGTGCGGGGAAGTGGTGCTGGTGGGGAGGAAATGTAATGTAGCCAATGGGATTGACGCACGTACAGCGAAAGTATGTCGTTTCCACTCCTCTTGAAATGGGATTACGTAATTTTACATGAAAAGTATGTATGGGGAAAATTGATCGAGTTACCCCCCCGGAATTTAGGGTCGTGCGATACCTCCACACCGAGACCTGCCTATATAGGTATGATCTGCAAGGATAAGAACCTGGATGAATTTTGTTGCGGGACCCCTCCCGAGTGGAAATATTGACCCTATTTTGTTTTTGGGTAGACATGTTTTATAGGTGCCTATATACATTTTCCTTTAATTCGCTCGGTTTATCTAGTATACAAGGAGAAACAAGTATGGACGAACATTTTTTTCAAACTAGTTTAATCCAGTAACGTTCTGCACTAAATAAGAGCATCCGTCCGAACATTTCCTAACCTAGCATTCTAAAAACACAAATGAACAAAGTAATCCTAATTAGCAGAGTTCTAGTAAATTGATACTAGATATATATGCAGTTACTATGGTCTAAGGTCATATTCGTATATACAAAAAACATACCCTATAGGGCCAATATCTTCATTAAGCCGGGTTTCCGCAACTAAATAAATTCCAACCTAAGTATGTATGTATTATTAGTAGTCTCGATGGATGTATCACACGACGCGACGCTAAATTCCGGGGAGTAAAACTGCCGATCAATGTGGCCTATTCCTATATGCATGCAAAGTAAAAGCCATTTATGGCCGTTGAAGGGTTAATATACTCTTAAGGACCGGACGTTTTTTTAGTTTCCTTTTATCGTAAGTAAGCAAAGCTGGTTTTATTCTTTTACGTCTACTGATTTATTACAATATAATATTAAGTTATATGTAGTAATTGCTAAACTAAACCTTTCAAATACATTTAAATATGCATAAAGCCACACTGTCGATGCGATAGTGTCGATCAGATCGGATCACTTTTACAACGTAACCTTCTGTGCATTTTCAATTTCAAATCACTTGATTAAGGATGTGATTGTAAAGCATATTTCAAGTTTGCAAAATATTCGTCAAGCAGCACGACTGACAGGCAGGCAGACAACATATTTTGTTTGTAATAATTTGTAATGCTATTATATCACTTAAAACACATACATTGCACGTTATATTTGTTTTTAAAATCTTTCAATTGACAATCTGTCATCATCATATTGTGTTGATATACAAAGTTGTAAACTAATGGAATTTTTCTCAATTACGTTCGACGTTCATTATCATATAAAGACAGTAATTAAGTATATTATGCATTTAAGTATAAAACTTTACTAATTTACGATAAGTTCAATAATACGAATGCGAGTATTCCTTACAAGTGTGTGAAGTGTGGGCTCAATATGTAATATCTACTCCGCTTGATGTTCTGTATTGGTGACCAGCGTGAGAAAACTGCTGGGGAACACTTGAAGCATATATAATTTCTTCCCTGAAAGTAGTTTCCCTTGCCGAATTTTTTCAATAATAGTAGTTTTGCAGTTTGTAAAGCAAATTGTGTCTTGCTGTATAAATGAAAGCGTCAACAATACAATTATTTACTATATTTATTATTCTACGAAGTTGAGGTCGGTAAAGTCCAAAACTAAATAAATTCTTTAATATGGAAAACAGTAACATATTTAACATAATGTAAACTATATGTGTGAAGTATAAATCGAGTAAATTCGTTCGCTTTATGTAAGATTATATACAGGGTACAAATAATACAAATACAAACACTTCGATCGAATAAAAATTGATAGCACACAACTTTAAACGGCTGGACACAAAAAGGCGTACAATAATATTCAGTAATTCAGTACATGTGCAGTTTGCACATAAACGAAACAAACAATATGTGAAATTATAAAGGGGTACATAAATACATAAATGTCACAGATTTAAACATAATATTCAATATTTTGTTTCTCGCGAGTTCTGCAAAAGTACTTACACAATACAACACAGTGCATCATCATTTTTCTTACATGTCATGCAGTATTAAACTCACTTTTGTGTGCCTGTCTCTGTACTTTTACTGTACAATGTACACAATAATATTACAGTGAAAAAGTTCCTAAGGATTTGAAATGTTTTACTAGCTACACAACTATACTGAATTTAATGCTGTGTGTGTCTAAAATTACAAATTACAATCAGATGTCATATGTTTTTTTTGCTAAATTAATATCCTGAAGCTTCTTTGTACTCTGACCCTTCAAGCGTAAAGAAGTCTTCCAGCTTCCATTGGAGTGTCTCAAAGGTTGGTCTCTTCATTGGATCCGCGTTCCAACACTCAAGCATAATTTCATACAATCGATCGGGACAATTTGGAGGACATGGCATTCTGTACCCGTGCTCTACTTGATGGAGTACTTCAGCATTTGTCATTCCGGGATACGGAATCCTTCCATACGTTACTAATTCAGTCAGTAATATTCCAAATGACCATACGTCTGACTTAATTGAGAATTTGGAGTAGTTTGCTGCCTCCGGTGCAGTCCATTTGATAGGAAAACGTGTACCTGGCAATTAAGAATAGTTTATTTTATTAGACTGACTTGCGTACCCAAACTCCCAGACGGAAGGAGTATATTGCATGGTTATTTGAGCAGGTACAAGGATAAACCGAAGAAAACCGAAAGTTCGCAGAAAGACATTTGAACACAAATACTGTAATGCCCGTATTGATTCGGCGTAAAATTCTGCATGGACCAGTTAGCAAATCGCAACATTATTTCCGCAATTTGGGGCAAAGAGAAATCATTTATTTTACTTCACAATTCGCAAAATGAGGCATCTCGAGGGGACATTACGCACATGAGTTAGTCAATTAAATCCGCGTATCCGACATACATACCATAAGGTAACTTAAAATTTTAGTAAGCCAAGACCAAATGACAACTAATTCTGGTCCTTCGTGTGTGTCGAATTTCATTGACTACCCCTGTATGCTAAAAAATATGTTAATAAGGGTTTCACAGGATTGAGCTTTTGTGCTCATGTATAGGCAAGTTTCTTACGTATAGTATTCGTATGTCTTTAGATTTGCAATCAAATCGTTTAGCGTATACTTTACGTTTTGTTTAGACTTTCAGTCGCGTAAAAATCTGCTGCATTTGCATATCACGCTATACACTTACACTTATTTGCAAGATCATTCAACTCCTTGCTGCGTGCGTACTAAGCAAATATAGAAATCATACTAATTACATACCCAGTCTTGCTTCATATTCGTCCTCTTTAATTAGACGTGCGAGACCAAAATCTGCTATCTTCACGGTATTTGACTCCCCAACAAGAACGTTTCTTGCTGCTAAATCTCTGTGAATATAATTTTGTGACTCCAGATAGGCCATTCCTCCGGCGATTTGAGCTGCCATATCGATGAGCTGCGGAAGCTGTAATCAAAGTCATATCGATAAAATATTTTTGATTTAGGTACAACAATAAACAATAGTAATTTATTGCCGTAGTCGAATAGCTTGCATCGTTCGTGTCATTGAGAAGGTAGGGTTTACTAATAATTGCCTATCTATGATGAGTCATCAGATTAAGTTATGCTTCTATAAACTATCCTCTCATACATGTCAAATTCTGACTGGTTCCTGGCATTGAATGTTGAAAAAAGGACATGCAATTTAACGCATACGTACGTACTCAATCACAATACTCGCAAGTTGTGAGTCGCAAACCTGACCAAACAAACCTTTATGGTGAGAGTTTAGAATGGGATGGGAATGGGATTCACTTCCAAACTCTGCAATCGATGATAGCAAGGCGTTATCGCAAAACATCAGGTAAAATATAGGATTGGACGTAGATTACAATATAAAGAGTATTATCATTATTGTTACAATGCAATTTATAGTTGGTCTCTCTATCCTGTCATCCTCATCCGTCTTTCAATTTTTTGAGTTTCTGGCATCAGTGGCATATGGCATATTAAAATTCCTTTTCCACCTTTGCGATCATCACAATCACGAACGATGAAATTAATGACTCATAATATATCGCTGAGAATAATGTCTAAGAGAACGACGGCACATCTAATGGATGCAAAAGCAAAACCCAAACAATAGTAGCTCGGTATTCCTACGTATCGCGAATACTAATTACTCCTCACATTTTAGAAGTGAAAACGATGACCAATATAATACTTAACAAGTGAAATGAATTAAAACTATGTTATTTAGCTTATAAACACGGTTCAATGATGATGTATGTTATGCTGGATGTGCTAAACTTTAACGAACTAAATAAGAAAATTTTTACACCATTATTTGTGACGATTGACGGTACAATTAAATGTATTGACTATTGACAAACAAACGACTTGATAAACAATTGATCAAACCGAGCTAATGTAAGACTAATTATTGGGTAGGAGATGCACTTTGTACATGCATTGCACGCTCGTATTTTTAACGATGATCTTATGCTTCCTTCACCTGTGGTCTGGTGACGGCATTCCAGTCCAGTGGGTATAAAAACGCAATCTGTCGGTATCGTGGCTTGATCAGGCATGAGCTCATGTCTATTTTATTTGTCCAGGTTTCATTGGACTATTGCACAATCGACTACGAGGACTTATGTGGCGTAGTAGCTTTTTAATAAAAATTTGCTAATTGTCCAAATCGTTAAAAATACGGAACATGATTTCTATATAGCACAGTTGTCAGTGGGTTCAGGGTTCTCATACTTCTCATGCTAAACTCCGGCGCGTCGCATATCCCATGGCATGAAATGGTACAATTTACAGAAATTATGTAAAAACAAATTAATCAACTTACTTTCAGCATTCGTCCTTTTCCGCTGAGATATTCCAGTAAAGAGCCATTCTTCATGAGCTCAGTAATGATAAAAATGGGTTCTTCCAATGTGCACACAGCATATAATTGAATGAGTTTGGGATGACGGAGTTTCTTCATGATCTGAGCTTCAGCCAAAAAGTCTTTGGGATCCATCGTACCTGGTATAAATAAAAGAAATGAGTACAAATTGAGACAAAGTTTGCCGCAGATGTAACATATCGGCAAACCACGCGTTCCAAGGTAAAATATTCGTTATTTAATAAGTTTGGAGGTGGGCTAATTTATGCAACTGTAATGCTTAGAGAAAGAAAATTAAGGTACTCGCGACGTTCATGCCTTGCTTGGGAGAAATCAGATTAGCATAGTGCATCAATTATTCATTGACGACTAAAGTTGCTTCGACAGATGTTCCTATTCTTCAAAACTCGCAACACAAAATGCTGCTTCAATTTTAATCCCTTCTGCTAGGCGTCTTACATTGCTTTGTTGTTATCTTTTATGTAAGCAATCTTATTTTCTTCTCCTGCGCCAGGAAACAGAAACGAGGTTTTCTGTGTGAACTTACCCGGTTTTAGAGTCTTGATAGCAACTGGAGTTGTGTTATTCCAGAGACCTTCCCATACTTCACCAAATTGGCCATGTCCCAACTTGCGAAGGAATTTCAGAGAGGATCGATCGATCTCCCATTGATCTCTAGTGTTGTGTGAGAGACCACCGGTCACCGGCTTCTCTACTTGAATACATGGCTTTCTCAGGTTTACACAAAGGCCATCTGCATCCTTTGAGTAATGCTCCACGAGTTCTTGGAGAGTGCGGAACGTTGTGCGTCTTGCGATAAAGAAACCTCCTGAAATTACAATTCCTTGTTATAAGTATGCCCACGTAAATTGTCTACCCATTATTGCTGTCATATATATCATATACCTATAAATTATAGAGTTTGGACTGCTTAAGTGAAGAGGAGATTGTCGCATGATAAAAAGTAAAACGCTTTACGCGTACGTTGCACCCATAGGATTTTTGGTTTTACTATTTTGATTTGATTAGCCCCTGCGCACACTTTGTACTAACATTTTAACCACATTATATAGCCAGTCATTACTGCAATTTTAAAATAATAAATTTCCATCCTGTCAGAACTCGCTGATATTTTCTGATTATAAAAAAGTCTATAGGTATCAATTACAAATTGATTTTTTATTAAATCGTGAGACATTTTAGGCAAGACAATATAGCTGCTGGCTATATTATCTGTCCAAAATTCGATTCTTGCAGTCTGTAAATTTCACTGAGAGTGTAGCATGTACGCTTATGCTTATAGTGTTCATTCAGAAACGTTTATAACATTAACGATTCTTACGGAAAACCGGAATTTGTTTTTGTGTATTGTACTCGTACCCTTCTTCAATTCAAGCCTAAAACAGGATGTTTATTTTTCAACAGAATTTTATGTGTAGGAGGGAGTGCCGGTCATGCAGTTTATAACCTTCTCGAAAAACGTGGCCAATTAATACATAATGCTACACTTTGACTTAAAAAGCCAGCTTTTCTACATTTTAAACACATTGATGGTACCTCAAACGGCGACGGATTGACGGGGCGGACGCACTTTCAGCATTTTGCTCATCCATATTATACCAAATGTCATTTGCCACGATCTAAATTGCTAGAGCATGTTTTCTGTCAGGGTGGATTAATGAGATGAATGGGAATTGTGTGCTTGGTACTCGACATTTCATGCCAATAAAATCTGCATGTCACACGTAGACGAAACTTCTGGTTTTCTAGATAACTTTTACCTTTTAGCACTTGTGCAATGCTTTCAGATTTGGGCCATCGCTAATTCTTTTAACTCGTTAAACTCATCAGGCACTCCTGCCCTTCATTTGAAGTTCCACGCAAATATTGGAGTTTCCGGTTTTCAAGTATACGATAATTGCAATTGGTCTCCTAACTTAATACAAAGGCAGAAAACTGATGATGAATCTACAAATTACATAGGAATGCTTTTATAGCGCTTTTTTCTACCCCTCCTCGCCCACAATCTACCTTCAATCCAATTCTACTTTCATCCAATGAGCAATGCAGACTTGCAATGACTTTGCTTGCGTTTGGCCTGAATTTCGATATCAAACTGATAGCGCACCATAAATACTTCTAGTAGTTATATCAGTCAAAACTGCACTTAAATTTCTAAATATAGACTTCAATTTCACCTTGAAACTCATTGCATTGATCAGCTCCAACTTACACAATACATTGATTACTATTTCTGTAATTATCATTCATTATCATCCTGTTTTCCGAAGCTCACAAGCATAATCCCTGTTCAAAATATCATTGACCACATAAGTAATGCAATTGATTACTCACCATCATCTAACTGTCGTATTCTGTAATGTTTGACTGTGTCCCCGTCCCGTACTGACAACGAGTAGTCGTTTCGTCTGGATTCCGAGTCTCGGATTAAAAATGCTCCGTGTTCATTCTCTGGAAGTAATAGTTTCTTTTCGGCTTCTATCCTCTTGATTTTCCCGAAGTACCATCTGCCAAGAAAAGATTAGAGCTTTAATATTGTTACTACTTTGCAGAGAGGATATCAAATCAAAACTAGGGATCAGGGTAGTAAATTTTGATATATCCTACATAACACAGGCTTAAAAATTCACCTCCCTAAAGAGCATGATAGTATATAACACTCAGCGCAAACAAACTGTCCGTATACACTTTGAACTGGCGAATATATACATAAATAAAATCATCAAATATAAAATATTATGTGCAATTCGGTCGCAGGTAGACAAGTCTGCAATGCCATCATGTAGCAACTAAAACTAAATCAGAGTATGTAGAGGAGGTATGCAGATATATAACTTGGAAAGAAAGCGCAAGAAAAGCAGGGAGTAGTAGTCGAATAAATGAATCGTTTTTTGAAGATGTGTAATAAAGATGCCCGTTACACCTGTAAAATAGAAAGCTGAAATTTTGATGTTGGTTGATAGAAGTGCAATACGCATGTGCAGTACCTTGAAGATTCAAATGATGCACGTATAAATTTGCGGAGGAGTAGTGCAATCATAAAACTATCATTTCATCGTAATAATATCAACTATCAACCGTACATCAAGCAAGATTAAAGTTCTACGTGGTGCCTAGCCTTATTGCCTCTGCGGTCCAAAAAAAAACTGTTTACTCAATGCAATAAAAATTTAGTCATGTTGAAACCTTGAAATCGTACAGCATCCCATGTAAGCGATTCATACGACAAAATCAAATACCTAAATGCTATTGAAGGATTTATGTTAAGTACAAAATATGCACAAGCAAGGAGAATTGTCTTGGATTTAAAACCATTCATCTCGCTGGGCTTCCTCCCACATTATTTCAAAACTGTGCGTTTGTCATATTTTACAAGTTATTTTCAATTGTGATTATGAGAGTGAATTGCAAATATAAATTGAAATTCATGCCGTTAAAGTGACATCAAATGCAAAGAATAACTTGCAAATGTTCAAGTGTTGAAAGTACGACTTTTCTATTTAGTTGTCTATATAATCTCTATATGTGTAGCTTTTAAACTTTTCCGTTCTGTGGTTGTTGACGTTGACGGTTAAATTGTTGTTTTTGAAAAAGGTTTTTTACGCAAAATATTTGAATTGTCTGTCAGATGGATTTTTCTTGGTTTTTGACGGTAGCAAAAACATTTGCATGCATGCCTGTTCTATCCTTTCATATGAATGAATGGTTTGTTTATGTATATATTTGAGTGTTAATGACTTCACTCATTCTGCTGACATACCCACAATTCCACATTCTCCTTTTAAATTGAAATAGCGTGTTTTACAGTCTCAAATTTGGAGGCTTACTCTTGTTCACATGAACATGCTTACAGACATTTTCTTCTTTAAAGCCAGATGAATGAAGATAAAGAATTTTGTTATTATTATCACAGACCGTGTATGGCTTCAAACAACAAACAAAACGTCATCCGAAATGATCGCTTCCTTTTCAGTGTAGACGATGCGTTTCGCATAATTCAGGTCACACCAATATATTTATGTACACCATTCGTATCATTCGGATACTCAAAACCAAAACTGAGTTTTTAAGCAGACTAGCTAAAAGTCTGTAAAGATGGTGGCTACAGATGCGGTAGTGTATTTATCAAGACTTTTTTTTACCATCGATCGTTCCGAGTCATTCATTTAGGTTGAATTTTAAATTAGACAGAATACCTATGTCATAAGTAGAAGCTTTTCACGATGCTAGAATTTTAGGAATAATACGTAAGAATGTCATTACAATTTCCATTATTTCATTGCATGCATTGTGCATTTGCGTAAAACCTTCATAGAGTATAAGTGTTGCGCATAAACGTTTTGTCGAGGTTCATTAATATTAATCGTACATTCAAACTTTCGCAATAATGGATTAACTTTACATTATTAGTCGATATATATTAAGCAATTACGTACAAACTATGCTCATATAAGGTGCCTGCGTTTCAAACCAAGATTCAAGGTCGTAACAATGAATTCTAAATTTTAAAAGTATTCCAATCTTAGGCATACTAAGCATAAGCTTCAAAGTCTAAGAATTATAAGTACTTAAATACAAGCATTTTAAAAAAGAATGGCAGGATGGATATGGAAGGCTAAAGTGACGAAATTCAGTTTCAAATACATAGAAGGACGAGCCAGGGTTCCAGCTTCCAAAATTCGATAAATTCTATTTTCTGTGAAAATCCATAACCAGTCATGAATAAGAAGTTCTACAAAGATGTTCCGGAATACAAATAGAAGGCTTATGCTTTTCACGCGTCTACGTTACTTATATATGCCCATGTAAGTAATTTGAGAAGGAGGCTGTGAGTGAACTGAAGAAAAAATGTTTATAAGGAAGAAATATGTTATCTGATATATCTACACCAACCAACACTACTGGTCATATATAATGTAAAGAAATGAAAGAATTGTAATTCTACGGAAGAACCCACATCCCTGACAGAATGCTAGAAATCTTTAGGGAAATGAATACAAAAGAAGTTTTTTGATGGGTTACCTATCCATGCACATGCAAGATATTTTGTATGTACTTTATACATGAGTGAACGAGTGAAGCTTATGTATTTATCAAATATACGTAAAACTTACGGCTCAGCTTCGATCGACTTGAGTTTGGCAACATAGTTGGATGGAATGTACCCTTCCTTTCTGGTGCTCTTAGAACGAGCAAACCACCAGTCCCCTTGAGTATCATTTAATATCTCCAAATGCTCCCCTTTACGGAAGCTCAAATCCTCATCCGTTCTTGCATCATAGTCGTAGAGGGCTACAAAAACTCTTGCATTTGCTGCCGCAGCTGTGGCATTATTTGGCACCTGGATGAAAACAATTGGATCTTGTTTTTAGAAGAAAAAACATAATCTTTTTATAACAAATCATGATTGTACTATTTGTACTGAGCGACGATCTAGAAGGGGTGGGGGGTAACAATTCAATTCACTGCCTGTTTGAATTTTTTTTTTGCACTGCTGGTTTACCACATTAAGGAATATCACAGTATCAATTTCGGTTGAAAATTGGTTGACAAACTTAAAGAAATCAATTACGTGTCCCATCCATCGAAAAACTGAATTTTTGATGATTTGCATTTCTCCATTTCATCACAAGCACACATCAGTGTACTTAACGGCTAAGGGTGTTCAATTTCATGCCGAGAAGAATTGCTGGTATTTGATCACACGCACGTTACAGCATATTTTATAACATATTCATATTGTATTACTGTAATCTGACATTCCTTTCCGAGCTATTTTGGCCGGATTCCAATGTACTTATATTCACTTTGAGCACTGGCAAATACCGCTCTGATTTCACGTTTAGCACGAATAGTGGTCCGGAGTAAATTCATAAAAAACAAGCCGGCCCAGAACAACGAACCCTTAGCCGTCAACAGTCAACTCAATAAGGCTTTACGACCAGTACAAAGGTTTTTTATCCTGATTGATGAGAAACGTCTGCTGTTTGGAGCTCTGTCTGCGCAGAGCAACCAACTGTGCAAACTATGAATTTCATTACATACATCGTATTCCTATTGGTTCAAGGTTTTATTCATTAAACTTTGAGTTTTCACGAAAATAAAGAAATCTTGAAGAGCGAGTGCGAGTACTTTGCAATGAAATAAGATCAGCAATAGGAGATTAGATAACATTTTTTAAGCGCATCGCAAAAGAATTAATGAAACTTTCCCCATGAATTACAATTAATCTATTAAAGATTTCTTTTCCTTGTTATCCATCTTTTTAATTAAAATTCTAGCTCGCTAATGGAGTACACGAGAGCACGAGGATTGCTGAATTTCATAAATTATACTTAATGGTTTGCTTTGCTACTCAACTTACTTGAGAATTATTATCTGAGTCTGGTGGCGGTGGTAAGGCATTTGCTGTACTTCTGTGTGGATGATGATGCGGGAGATGAGTATTTCCAGGATGATTTAGTGGATCTACACCTGCTGTCTGCTCACTGAGTCCGCCATGAATTCCTACCGCCTGTGGCACACCAACTACATTCACTGAAGTGTCCAACTGACCATTTGGCCTTCCTCCAGAGTCCCCCGAAGGTCGACTGGTATTGCCACTGAGACAATTCCCCATCGTTCATATCCTTCCCTAGATTTACTTTTATTGCCCGATGGCTATTCAACTCCGAAGGAGTTGTATAGACTACAGAATATATATACCACTATTTCACTATATAGTTTTATAGTTTGAAGAGCAAATCAACTGCAAACCTGTTGTATACCCAAGTCTTCAAACTGCACACGCAACTGACAAAAAGGATCGCCGTACGTACGTACAGTGAAAATTTCTAGGTCAGGTTCTCAGGTTATAACAATTAGCTATTATTATTGCTTTGATTTTCACTGTTTAACAGGTGAAGAGTCAACGATTTCATCCTATCATCATCAAGACGGTCATTATCAAGTTGAAAATAGGACCATGAATAAAAGGAGAGTAAAAAAGGGTTTTTGTACGAAATTCTTTTTTCACGACAAAGATCCTATTTAGGTATAACAACTACACCGACACATTTTAAACAAACTGGCTTGATGAGCAGTTATGGAGTAAATTTCCTGTTTCAATTTTAAAAGGAGTTCACTCCTCGTCTAACATGCACACTTTTTCCACTTGGCGTTTGCATAAATACACTTTTTAACCCTTATTTGGTTTCGATTCTTGGTTGGGCTTCACTTGAATGGCTTCTTTCCTATTGTTTTAGATAAAGTATAGGTCTTAGGCGAAAACAGAAACACAATCTGTGCAATTACAAAAATGACCCTGAAATAAAATTGGTCTTGCATCAACCCTGCGTGTGTTTTGGCATTTGATATTATAGGTATTGTATATCTATCAACTTTACTTCTGTATTTTGTGCCTTGTTCGTGTCACAAAAGTAATCACAAAAAACAAGTGATGTATCTCATTTTCCCCTTTAGCTATGCCGTGGTGTCATGTAGGAACACGATGTAACATTGTAACAAATTGCAAGAATTCAATCATTTAATTTTTTACTTTTGAAGATTCGCGATAAATGTTGACGGAGTGTGATTGATCTTGCTGTGGCGATTGATAGATAATAATCGCACCTTTTCAAAGCAACTCTTCACATTCACTCAATTTCATCACTCGCAGCTCAACGTAATACTGAGCCAATCAGTAATAATAATTAGCAATGAAAATTGATGATGAGGAACAACGATACTGTCAGTGATATCCGTTAATTCCTTCATTCAATTCATCCCCATGATAGTGCTTCTTAGAATGGATGAGATGAGAGTACACGCTCACTCTCATTCAACTTTGCATGTAACACAACTAGGGCTGACAGCTAAAACACTTAACTATTTTTTACTTTTTGGCTTGCTTGACCCACAGCACACACAGCGGCCAATTCTGTCGAGAGTAACAATCACACACTGCACTGATCCTACTAAAACCTCACTTGTTTTCGATCTTGTTCTACTTGAATCATGGATGGATTGTAAGGAAAGAATCCAGTTTGTCGAGATGTGTATAAATGATGGTGTTATGCAGAGGCACAGAGATTGCTTGGATGGAGGAGACCACTTCCCTTGTTGATTCTCTCCTTTCTCAAATCCTCGGCCAGACTGTTCTCACATAGACCTTCGTTCGGCGAAAAGAGCGAGTTGAAAGCTTATACAGTTTTGATCAGGATCAGATCATCAAGATGAGTATATAAGCATGCAGTAGTAGTTGCGGTGGGGTAGTCGTAAGTAGCTTCACTGGTTGGTATCTTGTTGTTGCTGGTAATACTTTTGGTTTTTGTGAGTACAAGTGAAAGAATCGGCAATGTCTGTCATGCAACAGTAGCTACAAACGTGTATGCATCATCACATTATCCTATCGTAAAAAACACAACAAACCCAAATGAGTAATATATAATCGTATATCGGTAAAAGTAATAAATAAATGGCAAGCTTAAGTTCAACACTCAAGATATACATACGCTGTGAACATCAGCTAGAAAACTAAATCTATATATCATTCATGCACAGTTGGCATTTTCTGATATGTAATAGTTCAATAATGCATAAGATCTGTTTGGTCGGCAACGAGCAACCTTTTATAGCTTCAATCGTATCATTGAATCATATTTAAAGCATGTGCATCTTGACGATGGTGTTGATGATACTGTTACTGATGATGATAATGGTTTCGATATAATCTAAAACAAACCTAACCTAACAAAACTACTGTGTATCTTAAGGATTGCTTATAATTTCAACCACAAAAAATAAGCTAAACTGCATACGTATGTGTGGATGAAGTTAGAAGTTGCAAGGCAAACAAACGGCTCTCTGGTCAAATTAAAAAAAGAAAGGATTTCGAATTGTTAGCAGTAATTTTGCAAACATGTTGTATTTTACTGTTGTAAAACATGACCATTAGTATGATCATGCATGTGCGCCTAGGTATTCATTCAAAATACATGTGCATTTGCACACTGTACGGACTGACTGAGGAATGTGGGGAAAGAGTAAATTATAATGTGTGCTATGTGAGACTGTGATCTGTGTTGTGAAGTTACAACGTGTGAAATGCAAAGTGCATGCCTATGTGTGTACAATATCTAATAATCAAGAGGGGTGATGGCTATATGCTGATGATGAATAATATGTTAATAAGTGCACTTTTACAGAGAGGTTAAGCAAAATGCAGTCTAGCAGAAGAATACTCAAGAATAAGAAAAACGGAGAAAAAGTTGTGTTGCAACAACAATAATAAACAACATCAACACTACAGCAACTTTTACAAAAGTTCATTCATGACTTCAATCAAAAACTCGTAAAAGAGTCAAGTTAAGTTAGTTAACTTTTTCGTCCTTTGAAAGGGCCAATTCATTTCATGGACGGTTTTGAAAGGATGATTGCGATGCTGCAAAACGTTTTCACAAGAATCAGGGACAAAAGGTTATTTTCATATGATGGAATTTGAATAAATTGTGTTTAAATGCATACTTGCGATACATATTAATTAGTTTCAGAGAATTGGAGGGACCAATGTCGCCAACCAGAGTCTCCTATCCTCATCCTATCCTAAAATCCTATTTCCTACAGTATTTGTTATTACAAAGGGTATCTACTACGCTATGAATTTCTTTAAGAATTTCCTGAAGAAACCTTAAAGGCCCAGTATTTTTTGCATTAACAGCGTCTGCCACAAAAATCTATACTGCGGATGTGGTCAAATGTGGCATTGTGATTTCCGACTCCTCCTTTAAATGTCGTGATCTCGTGATATACAACCATGCACTTTTTATTAGCAAAATAGAATGGCCACATAATCTGGCTCACATCGCATCTCATATAGATCAAATTGCATGCATAGTATTTTTTGGGCATATAGCTTGACACATCTTTCAAGACAAGTCTGTTATTTGTGTTGGCTTTTCTAAGATGAGAACACAGTCATATCATATACTAGCACATATAAGCAGAATTCTAGAAGTACATACTCACAGTATGCAGCCAAGTCAAGGTTTTCAATTTAGATGCAAAAGCGAGAAATGGAAAAACACACCCCTTCGACACTTTCTTGATGTATGACGGACCGTAGTGGAAGTAAATCTGCATATAAGTCTACATATCCACCTTACCATTTTCTTATCTGCCATTAAAAATTTAATTCCTATCTTTCATATCCGTATTTACGAGTATGAGTATATAGGCGGAGCAGTGTTTACGACACGCAGCAGGTCAATTTAAAGTTAAAAAAGGTAAATGTACATGAAGCTGCTAAATGTAATAGTGACATATATGCAAGTGTGTGCAATGATTTTGCTTGTATGTCATTTAATTGAATATTACCTCTGTCTTTCTGGCTTGAAAATAGAGGGTCGGTCTGGTGGACTGCACTTTTTTGCACTATCTACACACACGGTCTCGACTGCTAACCGCCAGTAATGGTTTCTGGTTTTAGATCCTTTATTCGTTCATTGCACTACTACTTATCACAAGGCAATCCTCTGTCCCATCCCATTGAAAAACTACAACGAAACGAACACACCTTTTCTTTTTGGTGTGTGTGTGTGTGTGTGTACATACATGCACATATTCAATGACAAACGACAAGAACACTGCTCCCCTGAATATAAACTGTCATACGGCGGACAAAATTTTACATGACAAGAGAACTAATTAAGACAATTTTTGAATGCACTATATAAAAAACTAACTCGTTTGGGCATTGTGTATAATGTATAACCTAGCTTATTTGGGGTTTCAGCAATGAAAAATTATGAAACTCGTTGACTTATAATCTTTTTTAACCAACTTCATCCACTTCAGCACCAAAGCTGAAAGATTTTTTTCTGCACTTGGTGCAACTATACCAAATTATTATGACTCATTAATTATTGTTT
>JAANSN010001779.1:0-29718 GCA_036850665.1 Dicranocentrus wangi | reverse complement strand
GGTGAAGGGACTGTGTAATCGGCAGTTCGCCAACTGGGTCCCCAGTGGTTGTCATCTCGTTTCATGGTGCGCCTCAAACAGTAGGTGTTAATCACATTAAGAGACGGAACCGACCCGATCCGGATTTCCGTGTCCTAGTCCTATCCTGTCTATATATAATGATGATTTTTTTATTGCTGAATCCCACCACCGACGACGCGATGGACTAAAAACGACAAAAAAACTATATCGAGCTGATTATGATGATGATTTTATGTGAGGTGGATGGAGACACAGCACTAGCACACAGGGAGATAGATTAGAAGAGATTCCCTGACCCACACCACTATACTACCACAACCGCACCACCCAGCGTGTGTGGACGAGGAGAGAGGCAATCAACAGCAACAGCAACAGGCTCCTTGCTTCTCCTCCAAGTCCTCCTACTCCTGACTGATCTGATGCGAAAGAAAGTTTTTTGATAAATAATTATTATTATTTTAATAATTATTACTTCAGGGTTGCATAATACTGTTGGTTGCAGTCAGAGGCACGCGAGGTGGAGTGTGGAAGAAAGAAGAAGGGAAAAAAGAGGCTTCTTTTTTGAGATATCTCTATATTTATATTCTATAAAACATATCCCTAGAGATAAGCGATATACATAAAATTTAAAGTCGTAGTGTTTCACCTTTCACGTTTCTCAATCCTTTTCCTCCGGTTTTGTCATTTGTTGTGGTGAAGTTGAGTGTTGAAAACGGACTTTAAACAGGATTTTCATTTTTGTTTATTTATATATCATTTTTGCGTAGGTATAGTCCAGTATCATATTGTTGAGGAGTGTTCTGAAAGGGCGAAGTTTGAAGTTGGAGACTTACTGTAGGAGAAAGTTTTTTTATATTAAAAATGACTGCCGACGGTGTAGATTTTGACTTGGATGTGGAGTTGGAGCGGGGCTTCAATTCCGTAAGTTATAAAAGCGAAATTAATTTTTTTTGCGTCATGGCATATTATATTACGTGTGGTGAGGATCTTCTTCATTCTTGACTGACGCCTGACCTGAGAGTGGAGGTGAGCTGTTTAATTGAGATTTATAAAACTTGGATAATTTTTTTATTTATCATGATTTATAGCAAGATGAATTTGGGAGAGGAGGTGGAGGTGGCGGAGAAGGAGATTTGTACGATCATGTGATTGCCAAGAATGTGGCAGGTGGTGAGCCGGGTTCTGAAAGTGGGGAGACTGCCGAGGAGGACTCCAGTCAGCTCTCGGTGTCGGCGTCCAGCAATGTGTCGACTAAAAAAGCATACGGAATGACTCCGTTACGGAAGGATCAAGTTTACATTGGAAATTTAACTTGGGTAAAAAAAGTAGATTAATTATATGGCTTTTCGCAATCATGTCATATATGTGAAATGTTCTAAAGTATAAAATGATTAGTTTTTTTTGTTTGTTGTTCCATAGTGGACTACGGATAAGGATATTGACGAAAACTTACGAGACGTTGGCGTACAAGACTTTGTCGAAGTAAACTTCTATGAAAATGAAGCAAACGGGAGGTCCAAGGGCTTCTGTGTTGTAACAGTTGGTTCGGAAGCTTCTGCTAAAATCATTAAAGAAGAGTTGCCTGGGAAGGAGATTCACGGGCAGAGGCCTGTAGTAACGTCACCCACCAAGGAAGCACTGAGCATGGTAAGCCATACAATAATTACAATTATACTCACCGAAATATTCCGGGCTCTGAGCATTATAATCCGTTTCTGATTATTTATTATTGCAATTTTAGTTCGAAGCTCAATCAAAAACAAGACCTAAGCCAGAGTCCCAAGAATCTCAAGCGAATATGAGCATGATGGTTCCGCGAGGTCCAATGGCGTGTCCACCACTTAGAGCTATGGGACCTCAACCTGGAAGCTATTATCCAAACCAGATACCTCTAATGGTTCCTCAGTCCTTCCCACTTTCACCACAAAGGCCACCGCCAGGAATGAATATGGGATTTACTGTATGCTTTTCAATCCTTAAAAACTATAACTCATGAATTGCCTGACTGTCAACTGTTAGTAAAATAAGGAATACTAATTGTTAATTAATAAATGTTACAATGTATTAGTTGCAGCCTCAACAACAGCTTGTATTTCCGCGAGGCCAAATGCTGATAGATTCTCGAGGACCGGCGCCGCGGGATTGGAATCGACTTCCAAGCATGTTTTGTTTGACTACAATCCGCAAATTAATATAATAATAATATAGCTTTATTTATGGTGATATTTGAATGGTTTAAATCAAATCTCTAATGAGTAAAAAATCTCTTTTGTGTTCCTTGCAGTGACCTCGTATCCTCCACCCATAACTTCTGGCCAACCTGGAACTGGACCAATACAGGGGCCACCCTTGCGAGAAGGTGGACCACGTAAGTGTAAATAGGCACCTATAATGCTTTAATATAATTAGAGCCTGTGGAGGTTGCCTATAATTTCAGTTTGATTGTCGTTTCTGTTTCTACCTTATGCCAATATCAATTAATATTTCCAGCACCACTGATGCGCGTAGCACCACCTCCACCCCATTTGAATCCGGCGTTTTTCAATTTATCTGGACCCCCAGGACTATCCCCACCCCATTTGAATCCGGCGTTTTTCAATCCATCTGGACCCGCAAAACTACCTCCGCCCCATTTGAATTCGGCGTTTTTCAATCCATCTGGACCCCCAGGACTACCTCCATCCCTTTTGGATCGGGCGTTTTTCAATCCATCTGGACCACCTCCTCAAGGAAGGCCATCTCCTCATGGATTTGTTTCAACTTCTACGAATGCAAGGGTAATTAATTATTATTTGATGAAAGTATATAGTACAATTAATCAAAGAGAAGCGTGTTATCTAACCAAGAACAAGAACTGTAATATTCCTCTGTTTTAATTTTATAATAGGCTCGTTCTGCAAAAAATTATTCCACTCCACCTGAGCATCAAGGAACGCGGGCCCTCGGTAATGATGAATTTGAAGAAGCCTTGGGTCGAAACCGAACCGTCTCGAATTCTGCCATTTCTAGAGCAGTTGAGGATGCAGCAGCAGGTATGATCACATAAGACAATATTGGAATTCCAAAAAATATTGCCTTAATTTAGCTGTACATATAAAATGTTTCATAATGAGAGGATAATGAAACTCTTTTGGAATTCATCAATTGCAGGCGACATTGATGGTGCAGTAGCAACGCTCTTTACTGCAGCTACCATTATTAAGCAGTCAAATGTTGGGGACGATGACCGTTGCCGGATACTGATCAAGTCTTTGTACCACAAGCTTCTTGAAATTTTGCTCATTGATTGAATGGAGTTAAAAACGTTTTAAAGCACTTAACGAATATACTACTTTGTATGCATTTATTCAGCATTCTAGGATATAGTCCCGTTGTGTCAACAGTACACGACGCATTCTATTACTTCTTGCTAAACGATTAAACTGTGTATATATCGCTTATAAAAGTTGAAGCACTAAGGCGTCCTCTACTTCAGATTACTACTTTCTTAATGACTGTCCAAGGAAATTTTTACTAATGTCAGTAAATGTCTTATTTCAACTGACTGGAAGTTGGATTATAATTCTATAGTATTGTTGATTATAACATATTATCATCTGGCTGGGGTATCATTATTGCATTAATTTAACAAATATGCATTTCTTTCGCGGACAAATTAACAACTACCGAGTTGGTATACAAAACATCTTAAATTCATTAGTGCCTTATAAAAATTCCTCAAGGCTCGAATTTTGGGTTTTTTGGGGCATTTAAGTTTTGGTATAAATGACAACTAATAATAAATTATGTTCAATAGTGTTGAAGATTGAAATCATAATATTGCGTAGGAAGTAGGAAGGTAATAAGGTAATATATCGCGATTTCGACCGAGCTTGACCTGCTGGGGATCATTTGTCTCAGGTAACCCCCAACCCCAACTAGAAGGACCGATCTCACTACACACTACACGCACTCCAGGTACCGGTACCGGTAGTGATGGTGCGGAGAGTTGAGAGTACGAAGCAAATGGCATGACTTTTGTCGGAACTATGACTGCCATTTTAATGATGAACAAGGCCTTCTAAGGAGGGTCAGTGAAGGATTCCGACTTGAAAGCAGTACGGTCTGTTTGTCGACTATGGAACCAGGAAAATCTAGGCCCGACGGAGGAAGACAACGGTACTTCTTCTAGCCCCACTTCTAGCAAATAAATATTCGGGGTTTCAAGAGTTTAGAGAACTTGTGCAAGGGAACGACAGGCACCCTTTGAAACAGAAAGCGAACCCTTTCTCCAACTACAAATTGAAAGGGTGGAACCTTGATATCAAGTGACTCGGAGAAAGAATTACTGTTTTTGAAGGAGCATGGCTCTTGGATTCTTTGCTTGCATTTGCTGGACAGCGATTTCACCTCATTTGAAGTCTTTGAGAAGGTGCTTACCGGGGGAAGCATGCCAAACGTGGAGAAATTAGTAGTGTGGACGAATAATCACACACTTTCGGGCTATGGCTGCTGTGACGAGCTTGAGAGGGACCTCACTAATTTAGAACCAGCATTTACACTGAAAAACGTATCCGGAACGTACACATTTTCATCGCCTCAAGGACAATTACTCCAAGTTCAAGTAAAACTTTTTCCAACGAAAATTGAGAGTTTTGGAGCTTTTAACTGTTATAGCAAAGAGAGAGATTTCAGTGACACCCGAATCACTGAATATTTCCCCATTTGCTATTTTATTGTATTCCAGATGCAGGGGCAATGAAACACATATACGTATATAATAAGTATTCTTAATTACCAAATCATTTGCATGTGATACTCATGCCACTTCGCCAGCGGCCACTTCCGTCACGATGCCATGGATTTCAGCTTGCCTCTCTCTGCAAACATTTCAGGATATTCCGGCAATTGCATATGCCACAGCAAGACATTGCAAGTGCTGAAGGCCTTCCAAGCCTCGTTCACTTTCTTTCCCTTTTCGTCCTTAAAGCTAGAAGAGATGGAATGCTTGTTCTGGGGTCAGATAGGGGACATATGGGTATCTCTAACTTGAGTGGATGCTCGGGTAATCACCCAAATTACGATGATTTATTTATTTAATATATGAATATCTTTTGTTATGCAAATTTTTATTAGCATAACTATACGACAGAATTAAGTATTCAAGTTCATTCTTGGCTAACCGGGATCTATACAGTTTGTATTGAATTTCTATAACGAGCAACAGTGAGATATGAAGTGCTAATGCCAATAAAGTCCAGCGAAACCTTACTTTAGGTATATCCAGTCGTGCTGTACTCATGAATTCATTCCTTACTTGTATAAAACTACTAAAATAGGGCAGGGCAGTTTGATTTTTTCATGATACATGATGATCCACTATATCCTCCGCATTCGCCCACTTTCTCCGTGGCTGACAGATAGTGAGTTATTGAACCTGATTTGCTGAACATATTCAAACTTTAAAATATGTATGTGTATTACGTAAACTTCAGGTCTCCGCATTTCACTTTATTCATATTCCTACACAAAAACAGATCTTCATTTCATTCCAAAACTCATTTACTACCAGCTTCTTGCTCGATCATCAAAATCTGTCAAAAGAAAACTATTAGCATGCAAATTCTAGACTAGGAAGGAACTGGAGATTCTGAATGCACAAGTGTAGCATAATTTCATCATTCCGTCCCCAACAGCCATACCACGTTGAACCCTGTGTGGTGTTGATATAACTTTTTTTTGCAATTTTTAAAAAGTTAATTGTATTAATTGCAAATATAAATGTATTATTGTGGTACATTGTTGTGGTTTCCAAACGGAGCAGAACATTTTTTTGTCACAAAGCAAAGGAATGGATTTGTGAAGTGAGGAAACTCAATATTCTCCATTTCTACATTTTAAAAGGAAAGTAAGAAAATTAGGTAAACCCTTTTTATTTTTTCATTTTCCTGGTAAAATATTATGACGATCGAAAATAAAAATCAATGACAATTTAATAAATATTATCAATCGTACGTTATTATTACTCGCAAAAATTTATACTTCTCGAGATTACAATGGGTAAAAACCTGAGCAATACACACGGTTTTGGATTTAAATGCGAATGTTGAGATTATGGAACTGCAAAAAATATATTTCCATTGGAAATTCCATCCGGGAGAATCCACATATTCCATGATATATAAAGGTAATAGTTCAAAATGAAACATAAGCAGTCATTTTGTGAGAACAATGGGAACTTTACAATTTACTGTGGAATCGGTTAATTCATCAAATACTACAATTGTTCAACGTTATTATTTACTTCCTCGGTTGCATCAGTCATTCTTAATCGGATGAATAATTACTCTTACTTGCATGCTCATATTTAATTTTATTGTTGATCTACATCTGCATGAAAATGTGTGAGTAAAATGCATAGGATCTAGAATATGTCTTTGGAACAATTACCTAATGCATTACGAATATATTTGACATCAAGCGCAAAATCATCTATTAAAGCTATCCACAAGTCGTAAAATTATTAATGTTCGCAGGTAATAAGTTTTCTAAAACTCAAAACTGCAAGAATATGGCTGAACCTTCATAGAATGTACAAGTGTTACTAGAATATCAAATAAGAAAGCTTTAAATTAAATTTTGCTCATCTGTTGCTCATTCGGCGTACAAATTTTGCATGTACGGAATTTGCTTTTTTAGCTTTGACATTAATACTCCAAAAACACGACTTGCAAGCATGAAATACACGACATGGAATACATAATATCCTTTTGTGTACCAAAAAAAAACTCTGTTAGCCTAATATAATGTGGATGTAATCCTAATCAAATAGCGTCTTGGTGTTTTTACAGGCTCACTTGTGAATACGATGGATACGGTGTGGTGGATTCTCATAAAAGAAAAAACATATTCATTCTGCTTTCTTTATCCATTCGCTCAACGGCCATACCACGTTGAACACACCGGTTCTCGTCTGATCACCGAAGTTAAGCAACGTCGGGCGCGGTTAGTACTTGGATGGGTGACCGCCTGGGAACCCCGCGTGCTGTTGGTATCACTTTTTTTGCACATTTTGACTCCATAATTTAGCAATATATAATATCTCTTATGTAGATGCACGAAGTGTTGTGTAAAAAGCGCTTGGCGTGCTTGATGACATTGATTTGCGCTTTATAACAATAAAGTAGGATGGAAGTAGGGACACAATAGACAAATTTATACTTTGTCTATAAAGCCTGATTGACCTGTAATAGACTAAAGCCTGAGCATTACAAAAATGATGAATTCGGTGCAATATAATACACAACAAGATTGGATTTAAATGCGAATGTTGAGTTTATTTAACTACACACACAAAGTATATTTCCATTGGAAATTTCATTGGATTTGTGGCTTTTTATTTCGTTCGTTTCATTTCACTCCGCATAATATATATCCATATATTCTTATTTGGAATTGGAATCCATGGTTCATTATATAAAGGTATGCATTTCAAACTTTAACATTCATTTTATTTTTTTGAGAACAATGAGAACCTTAGAATTTACTGTGGAATCAATTCAAAAATTAAATTTTCATGGAAAATAATTTAAAATAATAATTATTTGTGAACTCAACATATTATGTAGGTAGATATGTTTCGCAGTTTCCCTACGCACTCAGGTGAAGTTAATTCATCAATTACATATTACATGTGCCAATTGTTCAACGTTATTGTCAACCTCTTCGGTTGCATCAGTCATTCATAACCGGATGAATAAATACTCTCACTCACCTGTTCATTACAATGTAATTTTATTGTTGATCTACATCTGCATGAAAATGTTTGCGTAGCATGTAAATTAGCGTATGTTCGGGGACCAAGTAATTAATGCATTACGCATCCATGCATCCATCCTTTTGACAACAAGCGCTAAATAATCTGTTAAAGCCATCCTCAATTCGCAAACACATTTATTTTCGCTGATTGAACCTTATAATATATAACTGTTACTTGAATATAAAATAAGAAAACTTTAAATCAATTTGTGCTCATTTCTTGCCCATTCTACGTACTTACGTACTGTACATGTATTGAATTTGCTCTGACAGTAATGCTCCAAAAACACATGAAATTGATGCAATAATGAATTGGATTGAAATGGATTGAAGCAAGCATGAAATACACATGGAATGCGTTATGTGTGCTAAAATTACGTAACTCTCTTGCATGCTTATTGGATGTACTAATCCTAATCAAAGGGCGATGTTTTTGCAGCTTCACTGTGCTCTCGATGTCTACTAATTTGAGTCTTTTGAGTACAATTGTCAATATATGCATTGCATTAGCCGGCAGCCAGCTTTGGATTATTTTCATAAAAGCAAAACATATTCCTACTGTTTCCTTTATACATTCGCCAACGGCCATACCACGTTGAACACACCGGTTCTCGTCTGATCACCGAAGTTAAGCAACGTCGGGCGCGGTTAGTACTTGGATGGGTGACCGCCTGGGAACCCCGCGTGCTGNTCACCGAAGTTAAGCAACGTCGGGCGCGGTTAGTACTTGGATGGGTGACCGCCTGGGAACCCCGCGTGCTGTTGGTATCACTTTTTTTGCACCGCCATAATAGTTTAGCAATATATCTCTTATGTAGTAGCACGGTGTGTTATGTAGAAAGCGCTTAGCGTGCTCCTTAACATTTGCGCTTTCTCACTCTAAAGAAAGCTGGTATCAAACTTTTTGCATATCAGTGCTATTTTTGTCACCGTCATTTATGATGTATGATTTGGATAAGCTGCAACAGTTTGTAAAATAACTCGAGCAGAAATGACGTGAGTCCATAATATGCAACAATAAATTACAACGAACAAAAATTATTTTGTGTTTATTTAAAGAGTTTAATTTTTATTTAGTGTCTTCAAACTACAAAATGCTTCAATTTATATATCGAACAGTGTTTTAAAAGAACTATATAATAATATATTGATAATAACAACGTTTCTCACCTTGCTAGAAACCAACTGACAAGAAGAAAAAAGTGTTACTAATAAGAGTAACAGCAACCCTGCGCATCTTACTTGGCAATCGGCAATTCAGGCTATGATTTGCATAGTTCGAAAGTCTAGGAGTACTATATATAAAGTACTTTTAAAGTGGAACTTTTATTTTGCATACACACTAATAATCGCCATGTAATTCCTTCTAAAGGCTACTATAATAATAATTTAAGAAACTCACTTGACAGCTAGTGCAAACCTTTTTCCGAATTAATACACTCTAGTAGAAAAAAACATTGTCGGCAACAATGATGAAAATCTCAAAAAGCTTTTTTCTTTTCGTGGTTACAATTTTTCTATTTTGTTTGACAACACCAGCTCACACACAGTTGGAAAATCTCAGCTCCAAACTATAATCAATCAAATAATATAGCAATTTTTAATGGATTTCTACTTAATACTATAGCGAAGCCAAATGAGATTTTTCCTCTTTTTGCATTCATTAATTTTGCGCAAACAAGTATCAACCTCCTCGCATAATAACCGTATGTATTTCCAGCAATCATACACCAATCAAACCTGCATTTGTTCAATGAATCAAAAAAACAACCTTACAAGTCTACTAATACGAAATGAAGAAGCGTCGGTAACCTATTGTACATTTGTTCATTGTATATTTTTCACTACACTTTTTAACATTTACTCTAAAACAAGGTCCACAATATATAAGTTATAATGCTACGGCTACAACATCATCAGTTTTTTTATGAAGTACTTTGTCAATCCGTGCGGAGTTGAAATTATCAAGACGACGGCAGACGGCGGCATGCTGGCATGCACCTCTCTCATCTACTTAAAGTGATCTCCTAAAACCTTTCAAAGCAGTAAAAGGTTTTAAATTTCTAGGTAAAAGACAATTCCTCAACTAAAATACTCTTCATGGTGATATTTTGACTTTGAAGTTGTTTTCTTTCTACGCTAAATAGTTACATCTCTACTTTCTCTGGTGGTGGTTTTACCCTAAACTGTTCTATACAGTCAATAATTCTGCTCCTTCTCGTCGTCTTTGTTTTACTCAAAATCTAACAAGAAGAAATTAAGGGAAATGTTTTACAATGACTTTGTTATCAGGAAACTCATCTCTCTACTTCTCAGGTGTTTTAAGGTATACTAGTTACGTTTTTAGCCAACTCTTTCTCACAATACCACGTCATCAGGATAGTCCATTTCCGACAAACTCATATATACTTATATACTGTATTTAACCTATATCTTAACTTAATCCGTAGCATATGGTAGTTTAAAGGTAGTGGAGACAGGCTTACGGTTTTACTTAAAACAGTTAAACAGAAATACTTTTTATCATACACTTCAATCATCAAATAATATATATTTTTTTCGCTTTTGCCAACACAGCCAACACACGGCATTCACCCCCATTCTCGAGTTGATAGATCAACACAGCCTATTATTTTCTTTTTTGAAAGATGTCAAAAGGTGGTACAGACAGAGAATCCTCAAATTACAGTGTTTTACAATGGTTGGATATAACTAGATGACAGAGATTTCGTGTGGCTCAATACAAAACTGACAAAGAAAGGCCAGTATATAGTTTGTAAAAGCTGTATATGGGTGACTTGCGTGAATTGAATGAATTTTTTTCTATAATTTCAATTCACATTTTGATCAGCAGAGCTACCCAAAAAGGAGCATCAAGAAAGAGTGTGTGTATCATTATATATTTTCGTACCTAAAGTTAGTCAAGTTACATTGATAGAATATACACTTTAAAAAGACAAAGAGAGAGAAAAAAAACGATATTAAGTATCTAGCTGTATAGACATATCGATTTTTTTGTAGAGTTAAAAAGTGAAATACATGCAGGCTCCAAGTCAATCTCTGGGCATGCCTCATCAATGATGGCCCTTTGCTGACCCCAGCAGCATTGCATATATCTAACTTAGTTTATGGCAGTCCTCGAGCTGTTGTTGACCTTCAACCTCCGACATGACGAAGGGGTCAGTTACGAAAAAACAAGTACATACGCTAGCATCATCATCATCATCATCAGTCACCTAAAATTATATATTTTTTTCCTTCTAATCCAGTCTACATTTTTTCCCTTTTACACTCTAACATTCACGTTTACCACACACGACACGCTGTTACCAAAAAAATAATAATGAATAATCAAAACTGAAACCTTTACAGTTACAAAGCAATGGCCATCATTGGCATTTGGTATCCCAATCAATTCGCTTAGACCTAAAAATCAATTCATCGCGTTTTTTTTATTCACTGGTATTATGAAGGTAGGTACTAAGGTACTCTTAGAAATATGATATAGGAACCGATTGATTTTCTCCAGTTACACATAACACATCAGGAGGATGGGGAACGTGACTTAGTCTCAAAAACATCAAAGTTATTATTATTTATATACCAAACACAGTTGATAGTGTTCTTACTTAACACATTTCTAAGTACATATATATATATATTATATATATGAAAACAACGCGGAGCAGTCTACAAGAAAAGAAAAAAAAACTGTAAAGCGTACAATAAAATTAGTTTGGTAAGGTAAGTGATTATATAATATTTTAATTTTTTTTTACATCTTCTCCATTTCACAGACACAGCCAGATTCATTCCTTACAAGTTACCTATCTTTGATTTATTTGGTTTCTCCTAATGACTCTCCTAACACTCTACTCATTACTCTTAGATATGATAATAATTAAATATAATAATTAATAATAGTGTACCTATATATAATAATATACTGTTTAAAAGTACCACACGACACGACATGATACACGTATGCAAATAATCATCATAGCATTTTCGAAGTAATAATTCTGTTTTCTTCTAGGTAATCCAAGGAATTAAAATGTCTTTCTGTGTTTGTAGGAGTGTGCAGGTGTGAGAAATTGGCTTTGTTGAAAATGATATTCACGCTGTTCTTTTGCTAAGGGAATATCCGTAAAAAATGTATAAAAGCGGAAAACTATAATTATTAATCATGTCTTCAACAGTTCAATTTTCTCAAAACGTATCCTTTATTGCTTTTTTAAAGTGTTGCATAGAGGTAGCTTTTCGAGAAAGAAGAAGAGGTTTCAACAACAACACATTTTCTTTTCCAAAAAAATTAAAATGTTAAATATGTTGGACATTGACTTTTTTGACAGCAGGTTCAGTTTTGTAAATAATATGCAATTTTACCATATATATGTTTTGATCTGTATATGGTGGTGTATAGTATGTATAATAATGTATGTGTGTACAATTTTTTTGTTTTTAAAAATGTAATAATTTTACAAAGAACTTTCTTTTTGTCTTGATCTTATGTAGACACGTATAATATTATCCACTCTTTCAATGTTACCCACAACAAGAGGAAATATATATACTTTTCGTCAATTTTGTGGTGGCTACAAACACACAAGAAGACACCCCTCCTTTCCTAGGACTCGTTAGTGACCCGTGTCTATTTTGTGATAGTTATTTTCAGTGTAATAAGACGTGTGGTGTGTGTGTGTTTTTTGGTATCATGGTAGTACACTTTTTTGTTTGTTAACGTTCTTGGCTTTCAATAGCGATACTATTGTATAAAAATAAAAATCATTGACGCTCTTTATCATCATCATCTTTGTTTCCTTAAAGCAAACAAGTTTCTCTGTTTTTTTTTGTTTCTCAAAAATGTCGGAAAAGTTTTTGTTTTCTTCCTTTCTTTAAAGCGATAGACAGATTGTTGTTGAAAAAAATTGTGATATACAAGTTATCTTTTATATATATATATATTTATATAAGTATATAGGTATTTATATAATATATTACTTTTAAAATTCTTCAACAAGTTGACCCATTATTTAGTTATGTGTCATTTATGAATACTCGTTACTGTTATATATAGCCATATTAATTATATTATTGGATGATATTGTAAAAAGTTGTCACGCGAACGAGTACAGAAACTTTTTCCATGCATCGTTCAGTTTTTTTTCTTTTTGCTGTGGAAAAAACACAAAATGTCGCAAGTCTGTAGTCTGTACTGAAAGGAAGCAAAAAACGACGACGCTATATAACAACAATAATGAAATATATAGTATATCTAACGTGTAGTAATACAAATTATATGGAGCATAATTATTACCGTTGTTCTGAGCGAAAAATATAATATTATATACCCAGCAGAAAGGAAGACAACTATATTCTCTGTAGTAGAAACGTGTACATATATTTAATATTGTTTTTTTTCCATCTTGTATATGCATTGTCGTTTAATTTCCAGCTGTATATATATATATAGCAAGTTGTCAATTCAAAATCAAGTTCGCTGCAGATAAGGATATTATATACTTAAACAAAATCAAAGATAAAAATAAAGTGGATTGACAACCGTTGAGTTGAGCGACTTTTTTTCCTTTTTAAAAGTCACAACAAAAACAACCGCAGCTTCAAAACAGTTTCGGTCGGACACATTTATGGGGAAAATGTGAAAATCTACTACTAAGAAAGCTGGATCATTTTGTGACCTTATTTAAAAAGTAAAATCATTATGTTTCCACGGCCCATCCGACAATTGTATAAAGTCGGGCCGTGTAACACAACCAAAATTACAAGCATAATAATAATAATTAATAATAAGGAAATAACTACCACGTAAATAAATTTTTGCACACTAAAAATTAGAAATTATCAATGCCTAGATGTCACCATCGTTAATTATACTCGCGTGCAGTTTCGCATTGTAGCGTTGCAGACAACTGGGGAGGAGAGGGGACAACCACAGTTGAGGAAACTGCCTCACCACCACTACTCCCAATTCGTGGTGGAGGTGGAGAGTTACGGAGATTTGTGGTGGTGGAGTCAGTGATATAAGAAGAAGCTGTCAACGGGAGAGAGTCCACCGCGGACTTTCCTCCACAGCCCACCAGCCCCCCAGTGTTGACCAAGGGTTTAAACGAGTCTGTGGTGGAGTTGGAAGATTCGTCATACCCGGAATCGACAGAGATGCAGTCTACAGGGATGACTGGTTCCTTTCTGGCTCCGTCAGTACAGCCGTCCAGGTCAGTGCTGGAGGTTGAAGTTTCAGACTTATGTGAACGTTGAACGGGTCGTTCCTTCGGATCTGCATGTTGACAGCCCGTGTCTTTCACTGTTCGAAGGAAACATGGACTTAAAAATCGACGATCAAGAAGTACTTCCCCACAGGGACCTTTGAAAATTATGCCGCAGCATGTCTTCTCTCTGTAAAAAAAAGGTGGCACAAAAAAAATCCGATTCTGTTAACGCCTTGTCCGTCCACATTATATTATGTACTGGCATGATGTCATGTGTCAAATTCAATTAATTACCTTTTCCAAAAGCTGAGATCTAAGAAACTGCTATGTGACGCGTCAGAGTTTCTCCTTGACTTGTGAGTGATGCTATCCCGACCCCGACTAATTTTCCCTGTGCCATTGGTAGTGGCCACGGACTGCTGATGCGACAGTGGGCGACCCTTAACAGTGTCCAAGGAACTCTTAGCTCTTTTGGTGCGTGAGGTGTAGGACACATCATCATCCCCAACCTCACTGGGTGTCGGAGACGCGGCCAAGCTAGAGTGATAGCTACCACTCTCGCTGGAAATGCAGTCCACTGAAAAATACAGATGCAAATTACAGATTAGTTAGAAATAGGTGCTCGAGACTAAATATTTTAGTTTAGGTTGTTTTATTTTGGGTAGCAGAGGAGGAAACTAACTTTGAACATCATCACTACATCCTGAAGGACTATGTTCTCGAGCCCTTCCCAAGGAACTGATATATGACTCCGAGGGCTTCATGTGTTTCTTCATGGCATTTCGCATCTTATCGGATAACTCAATACTTGGTGACTTCACCTTCGCAATGGCACCCAGACCACTGCCAGGCTTCTTCACTTTGTTAATTTTCGACATTGGCTTACTCCCGTGTCCAGCTCGGGCGTCAACAACCTACATTGCAAAAAAAAAATATACACACAGTTAGTCATGCATGTCAGTCGGTTCCTGTTTACAAATACATTTGAGGAGGAGACACTAACATGATGCCAATTTCTCTGCGAGCCTTTCGGTAGCTTCTTCCATCGCTTGACCAGCAACACACAAGCATTGCAAATGTCTCCAGTGCGACACTCGCTTAGTTTGAAACATGCGTAAAAATCTCCTTCATAACGTCTACTATCGGTAAATCTTGAGCTGCAAAATTACATCAGACATTCATATATCGTATATATTTCGTATTTATATATGCATGCATATTATTAAATGAGTGCACAGTTCACACGTCCTCTCACCATAATATCCAATTCGACAGAAAAATCAAACACATTTAAATTTATAATTTCCATTTCCATACCTGCTAGACTTAGCCCTGCATATACAGCAGCCCGACGCGGAACGGTAAATTCTAGGTTTATGAAAACTAAACATTTTGTGGTCATCAAATTTTGCGTTTTCTTCGGCTCCTTTTCTTTGGCTGTATCAACATTGATAACTGGATCGGAATGGCTGAACACTGCCTCCGTCACTTTGAACTTGACCAGTTCGACACACAATTAATAATTTTCGAACACTTAGCTAACCACGTTCGTTAACTATTGCTAAAGTCGTACATTGAATGTCACTAAATCAGAAAACTAGCGGTGGAGACGATGATGATGATGATGATGTCATTTTCACCTTGAACAACTGCAGCATTCAATGGCTTTTTCGAAAGCACTGGTGAGCCTCCAGATCCCTGCTGGACGTAGTAATTAACCTACAAAGAAAAACAAACATATGCGAAAATTACTCCCCACTGTCCAATAATAATTTCCACACTCCATCTTTGGAAAGCTCAGCACTCAACTCTATACATTTTTAAATACATTCAAAACTTAAAATATTAACAGCATCAACCTTGGGCCAGTTATTGCTACTAATCCTACTTGAAACTTCTACTCTCGCTCGTGTATTTACGTATATATTTATATATGCCATCATAAAAGGAGGAAACGGAGGAATGAGCTCATACACACACACTTACAATATGTAATATGTATTAACCTACAACTCCATGATTTTCTCCAAAGGCGACGCGAACCCGATTTTCATAGAGAAATGGCATGCCCCTGCCCTGCCATACAACTAAAAAAAAACATGCATATGCAAAAAAAACTTCCGCTAAACACTTCCATAATAATATTCCATATTGTACCACACTACTTCGCGTTGTCGTTGTTCCACCCACAAAGAAATACTTTACATATTATGTGACATATCGTAGTGGCACTTTAATAGCTGGCAAGTAAACAAGGAAGTTTTAAAACCCAAAACTATAATCCCAACAAACAGCGAGAGAGTGATGACGACGAGGGAGGACGACTACTGTGCCCAAAAGTTGCAGATGGAAGAGAATATAGCAATTTGTGCACCAGTTTGCCAGAGATTATATATACCTTCCTGATTTTAATACCGGCAGCAGAAGCAGGGTCGATAATGTAGAACTATAAATGACTTACAAATGATGCTGATGATGAGAGACGATGCCAGCCAGAGTGGATTGTGTAAGTGCAAGTGTATGAAAACAAGACAACAAGGCTTTACCTTCACTCCATTTCCTGCTCCATCAACAATTCTCTCTCACTCAACTTTTGGAAATAAAGTCTGTGTATTTTTGTTAAGCAAATAAAATAATATGCACTTGTCTTGTCAGTTGTGTCCTCCTGAATCATCATCAAGAGAGAAACAGAGAGAGAGAGAGAGAGAGAGTGTGTCGTTCCAAATGTTTAAAAGTAATCGTAAAACCCAAAGAATATTATTATTACACATGATGTCTTATCTCCTCCTCCAAAAACAGAATTACATGCGCATCCCTAACTTTTGGATACGACCAAGTCATCACGACCATGCGTGGTTTAGATCATAATCATCATGAGAAGACTATATAGAGCTGTTATATTTTGTGCATGTGGCGATGAAGAATTCTGAATTCTAACCATTGATGCTGTATCACAGGGTTTGTTCTTGTGGTATATGGTTAAAGTTGGAGTTGGAGTAATGCACCTAAAAGTTTCCCAGATGCTGGTCTCTCATCGTTCCTCGTCAGTCTCTCTTGATGCAACAATTATCATTGCAAAGTTTCGCTCCACTTTTTCCCCAATAAACAGGCTCATCCTCTCTCATTACCTTCATCAATCATCCTCACATAACATTCAGAATGTTACGGTAACTGTCATTTGAAAGCGTGGATGAACGCCAAGATAATGAACCACACACAGAAAATGGATGCGGGTTATATCATTAAATGGGATTGCATATAAATGGTATTGAAGGGTAATGAGGATGATGATGATGATGATGATGATAATGATAATGGACTATGGCTAAAATCATTGACTACGTTTAAGGTCTTCCTTCTTACACTCTTCTGTTTCTCTCTGTTTATGTGGATGTCAATGTTAGTCTAATTAACGAATGAATACATATGTAAATGGCTTTCTTCAAGTTCATTTTAACTTGACATGGCATGACTTGACTTGAAAGGGACCAAGTACAGAAAAATATTCTTCAAAAAGCAATCACACCTTTACAGTTTTACACCAAGTACATTTATATCCCCATTTAATTAGCAGGTTTATTAACTTTGGAGCAATCCCTCAAAAACTACATTAACATCAACCCAGATTAAATCGGCACTGACAGTGCATGCATTAAGTATTATTTTTGTTGTCTAGACAGTATTGTAATCAGTTCTCACCACCACCAGACACACACTCTCTCTCTCTCTCTGTCAATTTAAATGTGTTACAAATAAAAGAAAAAAAACTCAGGGCCATGAATTTCAATAACCAAAAGCTGTAATTGAAATCGTGCATAGCCAGGCAGACACTGCTGCTGCTGTGTGGCGCACAATCTATAATAATGTTTGCAGCCGATTGGCCAATGTCAATGTAAAAAAGATAGTGAATGATGTAAAGTTGTCACAGGTTTTTTGTGCTGTTGCTTTCAACACGATGCGATGATGTATTAAGCATAAAACATTTAAATTCTGCTAAATTGCGTTGTCCTAGAGTTCTATTATCGCCTCGGAAAAAAAACTGGAGCATCTTCCGTGTGCCGCTGGAGTGGTTGCTGACTGTGTCTGTGTTGTAACTAACTGTAACATCTCTCTCTCTCTTTTCGCTTTAAAGATTATTATTTTCGCATGGGTTTGTCCATATCTTCCAGAGTGGAACCTGTCTTTGCCACACTTACTTACTACGCAAGTAATTTATGTCAGCAGCACATGTGCGGCTCAGCCGTGAACGTGATAAAATTTTGTTTTTTGCTCTGGTAAAGTTGTCCGTCCGTATAGTTATTTGAGGAAACACTGATACGATGGAATGGAGAATTTTTTTAGGGGAAAACATGTATGTATGTATACCTAAGGTATTGATTATAGATAATGGGAAATTGGGAAATAGTGTCTAACCGTAAACTCTCGCGCGTCTCATGTGAAATGAAATGTGTAATCTCTCGCTATCTGCCTCTGCGAGGTGAAACGTGAAACTTGATTATAAAAGCAATTTTCAGAGAAATACGTACCTTCAACCTTAAACATCGAATTATATTTCACACAATATGTATACCTATATTAATAGGGTAAAGTGGTAAAATAATATTTAATGTCATTTTTATTTAAGTGTAAAAATGGACCAGTAGAGTCGAGTGGAGCAAATACTGAAAAAATTCAGGTAGTTGACGAAAGTGTCATGTAAAATTGCGGTATTTTGTAATCTTTTACAAAAAGCCAAAGTCCAGGGGTCCCAGTACAATATAGAGATTTTTTTTTAAAAAAAGGGAAACTGCCGTTACCCTTAACCGTACCAGCAACCTCGCTGTTAGAGTTAGAGTCATGGTCAGTTCCCATAAAGACAACCATACAGAATTTCCCTTTTTATATATAGGAATGGGGCGACGACGCGCTCCAAACTAGCACGGAACATGTACCTGAAACCTGACCAACATTCCACCGGACCCAGACTTTGTGTCAACTGATATGATGCCAGACTAGGTTATGGTTTGAAGAACGATACAGCGCTTGTGTTGGTTTCCAACGAAAAAACGGAATACATAATACATAATGCATTTCTCTTCCAAAGTTTTTGCACCCACCTACTACCACCACCCTAGAAAAATGTCGACCAGTTAAGTAATATGCGAACATGACTGCAACTTGGGATATTATATAAGTATATCTGGTGCATGGTGGTGGTGGTGTTGATGTTGTGAAAAACTGGTGAAACCAAAGCCGATAAGAAAATATGTCGACTACCTACTCAAGCCAACCGAGAAATACTTTTGCAGTGACTAGATCATTGAATACTTTTCATAACTTTTTTTGCACAGCTCCTCATTTCCACTATTTGGCCTCGCACTCTGAGATTGAGTGCCACTATTTATGGAAATGGTTATATGCAACCTAAACAGCCTTTATTCAGCAAAAAAAAATGTTCCATTTATTCAGGAAATCTAAGAGAGCCAGAGCATTTACTGAACACGCGCTCTTGGTATACTCACTCCCATCTCGATCAGTTTTGTAGTATTTAGCCGAGTCGCATTCTACAACAACACCGACCGGGAAGGAACGCACAAGCCAGTCGACCACATATATACGTACCTAGTACATCCATCCATCCACACTTGCTTGCAATTTGCAAACTTCCCAGAGACCGAGACAGTAGTAGTATCAGAGAAGTCACAAAATAACTAGGAAACTCAAGAATAACCTATGAGTCTCGTCTGCTGCTGCTGCTGCCAGGGGAAAACTAGGTCAAGCTTCAGTCGATCGGTGTTTCCTTCTCTTTACAATGCATTATATAATAATAAGTATATACAGCTCCGCCGTCTCTGCATACTATGGCTTATGGCTCTTATGGAACGAGACCAAATCGGATAAGAGTGGCTCTGTCTGTGCTCTAGCTCTGGCAAAAACGCTGAGAGAAAGGATTGTGCGAGGCCTTTACCTCCTCCTCCTCCCATCTTGTGTGCAAAGCTTTCTGGATCCGTAGTATTCCATCCAACAGACAGAGTAGTAGTGGTCCTTCAACTGGTGCTACTCTAGCTTCCCCCAAAACGTTCATTTTTTTTCTCGTACAAAAACGCCCAGACTTTGGCACACGGCGAGTTGGGTGCTGGAGGAAAAAAAGAGTTTTGATGCGCGCTAGACATTGCGAATGAAAATGTTTCACACAATTTATATATGGACTTGAGTTGGGAGAAATCCCGTTCTATAGCCGTGTGTGATGGAGTTAGATCCAACAAAGCTCTGTGGAATGACGCATGTCAGGTTTTCTAAATGAAAATGTAGTGAAGAGAGAAGAAGAAGAAGACGAAAAAAAAACATTTTGGGCGAGAGAGAGAGAGAGAGAGAGAGATACGTCCTCGACTTTTGCAACAAAAATAGCTCGAGGAAACCCAACAAAATTCTGATGCGTGTCGTTTGACAAACACGAGGTTATCATGGTTCCAGAGTGGTACTATAATTTCTGCCAAGAATGAAATGAAATTGTTTCGTTCCGACAAGGTTAACTGCTCGAGGAGGAAGAGAGAATTTTATATGCACACGGAAGTTTCCCCGTCATTACAAAATTGTGCCGTATGACATGAACATGAACTCACTCAGCCGGCGATGGAAAGAGTTTGACAACATTCTAAGAAAAGTAGTACGTATATTATAATGTATAAAAAATGAATCCTTTTTTGCACAGTAGTTCCGCCAGATTTGATACAATATTTAATAGTATTATACTCTCCATTTCTAGCTTGGCATAAAACTATTGCAGAAAAAGTAGGTCAGTCCACGTCCATGAGAGAGACGACGAGTTTTTTTTTTATGTAAAGAAAGGGTGTATGTATGCATTTTCGGCTTTCACCCGGGCTTCCCCTATTTCCTACAAGTAAAATATGCCCAGACTATGTAGTAGTACTTCAGTGTGGAGGATTACTTCTCAAACGGTAAAAGCATTCCATTGGAGGGTTATCCCCGTTGGAGTGTATATAGCGATGATGGCGGAAGGAAGGAGAGTAGTAAGCACATACACTGCGCTAAAACTGTCCCACTTTTGCAGCTTTCAATGTTAGGGAACAAGATGCATGCATGGCTGTGTTAAGGAGCTTTTTGATGTTCCACTAACTTTGACTTTTTTCTTATTGAGTCCAGGACCACCACACACAGATAACATTAAAGATGCATTGCATTTTGGTATATCAAGAAGCTTATGTATGATTCTATCGATAAATACCCACACTTGCTGCTCCTTCCTGCTCCTCCTTCTCCTGACAAATAATGGAAACACTCTATAGAGGCGTCCTCGTAATTGGAATACATATAACGGTAAACGTCAACCGTCGTCGTCCACCAAATAACCAAACCAAACCAACCAAACTACTGAGTGAATATCTAAATGTCTCCAATAACTTTGCAGCACTTTTTAGTAGTAGAATCCTTCTCCTCCTGCGATTCACTACTAGCCTGCTTTCCTTGAAGTCATGCACAAAGGCTGTAAAAACTTTTTTTTGTGAACATGACACCATGCATTATTATCTCTTCCGAGAAATCAATGCAGTCTGCAAACTTATATTATAGGTATATCTTTAGAGGAAAACTACTAACTGACTGACTGCTTGTGAGGAAGTGAGTGGGACTTACCAAACAGACTCTGACTGTGTCGATTACACCACTACTGCACAATGAAACTATTGGAACAAGAACAGTTTCTGGCTAGAGCTTGTCCCCTCTGCCTGATGATGATGATATGATGATGGTTTCCCTTTTTTGTCAATGATTCAGTCCCATTTCGTGAAACTAGACGACGAGATGAGAGCAGAGGAAGCATGCAGGTGTTGTACCCAGACCGGTGTCGGGTTTCCTCTGATAAAAAATACATATAAACACTTGTAGTAAGTCTGACTCTGCTGAGCAGGAGTAACTCACCATCACCACCACCACCACCATGCACACATTATTACGGAGGACGGACGGCATCCGATCCTCACATCTGCTAAAACTTCTACTTTTTTTTGGAGTTTCTAACAGTAGAAACGGCTATATGGTGGCTCTGACACCAGAGCCGAGTGGATCCACCACAAGAAAATGCTCCCGGGAGCTCTGTCTCCATGTAATACACACTCAGCAGAACCAGAAGAACATATATATTTTAGCCCAAGCTTCTCGCCTCTGTATTTTCAAGGCAGACTGTATCAGAGAGAGTGAGTGAGTAGTAAGTAGACGACGATGGAGCGGAGGAGAGATTGAGAAAGTCAACACAAAGATTGAAACGACGAGGAGAGGAGGATCGAGATGGAAATGGGGGGAGGGAGAGAGAGAGAGAGGAGCAATAAACTCGTTTGGTTATTTTCAGGGTTTCATGCACATACAAAAGATATGACTGCACAAGGAAACTGGATGATGATGAGAAGAAGATGAGAAGGACACGTGCACGTGCAGCTCTCAGCGTCTTCCCGTTTTTGCCCAAAGAGCCCAATTGGAAAAAGAAAAATTCTTGGCGAGGAAAAAAATAAGCTGGAAAAAAAGGGAAGACGCTTGCTTGGCTCCTTTTTTTTCCTTTTGGTTCCCAAACCTGACAGCTTCTTTATAGCATTAGTTTTTTTTATAAAGTAAAAAAAGAGAAACATATATTCACAAGAGGGAGGAGGAGGAGGCCCGTTATGGGCTGCAACAACAGCTTTTGTATTTTCAAGCCTGATTTCTGGTTTTTGTACTACTAGGTTTACTTTACAGCCATATATTCCAGGTTGAAATCGATGGAGGGAGGAAATCCAGAGTTGGCGAGAGAGAATGGAGTGAAAGGAAACGCAGAGTTGTGTTCTGCCTTTCCTGCGTCTCTCTGTATTATGGGATCTTCTTCCCTTCCCGAAATGTCATTGACCTTGCATGACTACTACCATATTATTATGCCAACACGATGCGATATATAAGCTTTTGCTGCTTCTAACTAACCCAAGTGAAACGCGATGCTCTGCTGTTGGGGCATATACAACAGTTCACAGCTCCAGTTTTTTTTCCTCCGGTCGCGGTCGTCGTGATAGTGAGAGGAGGCACGACTACTCCATTCCATCATCATCAGCACCACCACCAACACCACGCACAACAGTTTATCCCAATTTTTTTTCCTGTTCGCATTCTCTCTAACTAAATGCAATAGTTAGACCCAATCGCCCTGGACTAATGTGCGTCAAAAATGATCATGAGCAAGTAGTTATCCCTACAAATGTATCCAACAACATCTTTTTCACCAGCCAGAGCTGAGCTGAGCGGAACGCTTATGATTATTATGCACTCCTGTTTCCTTGTCAGTGTGAGAGAGGAGGATGAGAGCCTATATATGCCAGCAATCTCAGTCAGTCCGCGCATGTAAGACTCCTCTCCTTTTCTTGCTTCTGCTCTCCTCAAACACCAAAACCACACGTGTATCCATCCAAAATCCTCGCAGCAGTTTAACGAGAGATGCATCATGCATGCACACAAAAGCTTCTTTTTTGAAAAAAAAATTCCAGGGCACGCACATTTCAACTTGACAATTTTCCATAGCGTCATCATGATACTCCTTCTCTCATCTCTCCTTCTTCTGCCTGCTTGCTACTCCTATTTTTGCTTAAACATAACATTGAACGGCGGAGGAGCAGCGTCATTCCGATGTTAACTTTTTTCCTTGGAAAAAGTGCAATGATGATGTGATGAGCAGCCATGTGTACTCTTGACTCTATACAGGCTCTAAATTTTCCGCAGAAATCCCATGTAATAGTCGGGTATAATGGGAGAGGGTATTATTATTAAGAATTTAACTAGAAAATTGAGCAGAATTTCGTGTAACTAAAATTTCGTATGTTTATCGTCCCATCTTGCGGCCAGTTTTCCCCGAAATCGCATGACGAATATCAGGCAGGGACTGCCCACCTCTTGTAATTGTAATTGTCATGGGGAGTCGACCCATCCGCTTCTCGGTATTGCTAATCCCGATAAATAAGTAAAATATTGTGAATCCGTCTCGGTGGTGGTTGCGAAACAGTATGGATAAGACAATACTGCTACTCTACCACTCCAACTCCAGCTATAATATGGCTATGCAATTTTCAGAAACAAAAAAATTATTATCCAATAATTCCAAGAAATGTACTACTAAAATAGACTCATACGGTATTCTACATTCTGCTGCTACGCACAGTACTAAATAGAACTGGAACAGCCAGCCAGTCAGGTTTTTTTGCTTGCTTGCTTGCCGGCCACAAACTCACCAGCAGCAGTAGAAGCAAACCGTCTGCATTATTTTCCACGTAATAAGTACAGAAAGGAAAAAAACGCTGGAAAGGAGAGGAAGAGCTTTGGATAGAGAAAGAAAGAGAAAAAGAGGGGAGCCAGGATAACTGGCGGTTCCAGACTAAAAAAATATATATATATACCCAACACAACGGCAATGTTCTTCTCTCTCTCTCTCTATCCCGGAATAGCATGTTCAGGACGACATTAGTTAGGCTAGCCAAAAGACGATGCGATGTACGTACGTAACAATGACGTGTAGCGAGAATGCAGCGGCGAAAGCCCTTGATTTGGGTATCTCATGGAGAGTTGGATGGAGAGCGAGAGAGGAGGAACGCCACTTGGAAAGCGGTGTCAATGACCCTGAGAGCTCCCTACCACTCTCTCTCTCTCTCTCTCTCTCTCTCTCCCTCTTTTCTTCAGTCAGCCAGTCGACGAGACAGGAGTGAGACACGCGAGAGCATTTGGATGGATTGCTTTTGGAAGCATTGCCATAGTATTATATTATCAACTTTATTTAGGAGGACTCCTCTCTCCGCCGCCGCCGACTCACTGAACTTCTCTGCCTGCCTGCACCACAAAACCTTCTCTCTCTCGCTCGCTTTTTTCACTCCAATGAATTATGATGCGGTGCTCCGTGCTCCGAACGCAACGAGAGAACGGAGCAGCAGCGGATAAAGTATTTAGCAAAAAATATATAGTAAAAAGGCAAAGCCGGAGGAATTACAGGCAAGAAGGAAAAAAGGTTGCCGGTTGCTCCGGTGTATAAAAAAAAGGAAGGGGAGATAGATGATGAGTATTTTGTATTGACCATGAGTATGAGCATGAGAAAAGCGAAATGTTTTTATGTAGGTGATATAACCTTTCCATAAAAGAGTTGCGAGGAGCTGGAGCTCACGATCATCATCACCACAGCTCGCTCCACTCGCCTCGCTTACTTTCTTGCTTGTTGAGAGGAGGAAAATGCATGTGAGTTTAATGCTATCTTTAGGTTTTTTTTGCCGGTCCATAGACCTTCGCTGTATAGCGCACCACACCATCATCATCATCACATCACCACCACCGTGTGCAACTCCAACTTTGTCTGTAATATAAAAACGCGACGACGAGAGTCATAGCATAGTCTGGTCTGGCTGGGGAGTCAGCTACCTATGCACATTTTGCTTGTCTGTGTGTGAATGTGTGTTGGAGAAGAAGAAGAAGAAAAAAACTGGACAACCACACTCCTCTCCTTCTCTCCTCCAAAAAATGGGTTCCCATTCCAGTCTCAATGAGTTCATGCCAAACCTAATACCTATAATACGAGGTTTTTATGTTTATTACGCAGGCTAGGTTTTTTTCTCTCTTGCGACTTATTATTGTTCCCCTACCAAAATGGATTTCATAAGGACGTCGTCCTTCATCTGGTGGACTGATTAAGAAACTGGAAAAAATCATTTTTAGTAACCTAATATATATTAGATTAGGCTAGTATATGCTTCCGCATGAAATCAAGTAATTTATTCAGTTCAACTGATTGTGCTAGCTTGACACCCAGCACCACCTCTCTGCCCTTTAACCGCTGATTGGGAAAGATTTGGAGAGAGGGCTGCTGGGAAATGTCGTCCGCATTACCAATTTGTTTGCTAATTGGTAACGTCAACGTACATTTGATAGCGAGTTCCGACGTAGTCCAATATATTACCTTACGTCATTATATACATATTATTGAAAATTGAATAAAAAACGTGGAAGCTGAATGATGAGGAGAGAAAAAATGCGTAAGAATTCTTAACTTTAGCGTCCGACATTGTTCAAATTATTTTCTTGTCGCAGAGAAACCGCACACACATCCTTTGCGGAATGGCGTAATAGAGTAGGTATCCATTTAGAGAGAAGAGGAGGAAGAGAGTAATAGGTAATGGGAGACGAGACGAGGAGCGGATATACTCACATACTCGATCGACTCATATAGTATAATATGCTCCCTGGAAAATACTTATTGCCTGACAACTCCAGCACGACGACAACCACAACGAAAAAAAAGTCCAATTTCCACACAGTCCACAACCAAAACCAGCTTGTCATTGCTTCATTATTACAAGCTCCAAAATAATAGGCTCATACATGCCTTGTCGTAAAAAAGGTTACGTACGTACGTATTCGTACCTACTTACTGACGACGACAACGACGACAGTTTGTTAGTTGTGCTGCTGCTGGGGTTAAATTACATTTGGAAAATTTTCCTTGGCTTGGAGAGGGCATGGACAAAACATGAAAATTATTGATTGGACGATTCCATATAGCATAGCAGCAACAACATTCTCCTCGCGAAACTCATTTTAATTACACATTCCCTTCTGCTGACAAAATTGTTCTTTCGTGGAATACCTCGCGGAATTTCATGAATCATGCGTAAGGTTTTTGCCAAACTTGCTTCTTCTGGGAGCAAACGAAAAACATGAACCCTCTCTTCTGCCAGGAAAAATATATATATATTATATTTCGTGGTCAATGCATTCTTCTTCTTCTCCCCTCGTCATATTCTTCTGCAGATACGCAATGTAGCAAACAATGGATGTATGGATGGATGCTGAGAAAGCTCGTCAAAAAAGAGTTTTTTTTCTTCTCATTTCATGCTCTCCTATCCATTCACACTCTCCTCTCCTCACCCTCCTCAACAATCTGGTTGAGAGTGTATTCAACTGGTGTTGCGTTGCGTTGGACGGACCAAGTTTACAGCAGCAGTCGTCAAGTTTATTAAGTAAAGAAATCCAAGCATGACCAGATTTCTGGCACTGACTTTGATGCACCATGACTACAGCAGAAAACTTGGAGAGTTGGGATATATATATATATTCGTTTTTTTTTTGCAGTTCTCTGTGTCCATGAAATGAACGGCCATGAACCGATGACGACGAAATGGCAATGCTCCTTCCTTCGTAATAAGTAATTCGCCTGTGTACCCTGTTCGTGATGATGATGATGATGATGAGTCCAACCAGCTGTATTTCTCTTGTACATTTGTACTCTGTGGCTACCTGGTCAACCCAAAACTCCTCTCCTCCATCATCCTGCCTGATTGTTATCCTACTCACTTTTCAGCATGGTAAAAATGTGATGATGATGATGGTGATGACGACGAGATTGTTCGCAAAAATGAGCCAGCAGCAGCTGTATCCTGTGCGGAGAGAACTATATTCACCAGTCAGTTCAGCCAGTCCATTGTTAGACCAAATATGTATATATATATATATACTGTTTTTTTGCACGGTCTTTCCCCTCTTTGAAATGATTACATGAAAATTACGTAGTAGCACAGTGTGCGCATTCATCTTTTATGCAGAATAAAAAAAAATATGTGAAAACAAGGAGTACCGATGAACTCTTTTTTTCCTGCGTGCAAAAGGTCTTCTTGTTCTTCTTGTGGAAGAAGATGAGAGGGAGGATCAAGAAGAAGAAGAATAAAAAAGGGTGATGTAAAATGGGTAATCTTGTTGTATCATATCATCATCATGGTATCCTCTCGGAATAAAAAGCCCACTCTCTCTCTCTCTCTCTCTCCCTGACTGTGCTCTTGGTAGTGAACAAAAAATGAGTTGAGGGTGAGAGAAAAAACGGAGTCTCTCGTTCGACACAAAAGAACTAGTGGGTTACTTCAGTGTAACTACCTTTTGGATTTGATACACAACTAAAATGTATATAAATTAGGTATTATAGTATGGAGGATGGTGATGATGAATCTGGCCCGAAGGCAAAATCAACTCGAGCGTTGGATTCTTCTTCTTTTTACCCACACACACACACACAGCCAGCCTGATAATAAATGACATCATATATGTTGGCTTTTTGCTCTCATAGCGCCTATCTTTTTTGCAGGCTCTGCTCTCATCTGAGCTCATGTTTCCGTTTTCAAATACCTATGTGTGTGGACGACACACGGCGATGGTCGTCCTGGTCGGGTTCAATAAAACCTGGAGATTTTCTGATGGTTGGAACTTGATTTCGATCTCCTCTCCGGTTCGTTTTCTCTCTCTCTCTCTCTCTCTCTCTCTCTTTCTTTCTTCTTTCTGCACAATATTGCAAACCACGTTAATATACAGTTTTTCCCATATGCCGTGTGCTATCTCCCTCCTTCTCGTTAGCTCACTTTTACGAGTCTAGTAAAAGCAGGAGGTTAGTAACCACATAATGCAATTGTCAGCGGATAAAAAAATGCTTCATGCCATACTTCCAGAGGGAGAGAGAGCGAGACGAGATAAGAGTGGAGTATGGTGCTTCCTAATTACGAAAATGGAAATGGAAGTGGCTAGAAGTAGGAAATGGTAATTTTTTTTCTCGATTTTTAATTAGCGTCGAAACCTTCGGTGGAACTTGCGTGTGTACATATTCACTAACTCACTCACTCTGCGTACAGCCACAGCCGCACACGACACGACTTACATTGACAGGGAAAATACATAATATATACATAACTAAACGCGTACTACCAAATGATTATTATTGTTAGTGTTCAAGTATAGCACACCTTTTTTGAAAGGGAAATGGTAGTATGCTCTCCTTTACCACCACACCCTTTCATTCATTACAACTGTGCGAAACATGATTGGTAAAACTTGCAAAAATTTGCAGAAAAAATGGCATATGAAAAAACTCCCTGTGCTTTTGCGCGCACACAATCAATATGTTATAGATAGCCCATCCTTTTGGGGATATGCTTGAACTAGCATCAAATTTACGACTTGATAATGCTATCAATATATTATGTGTACTTTCAATTCATATGATACTTTCAAAATTAGCAGTGCGCTGTTACTTGCCTGCGTTTAAGTTAATTTTATGATCTCGAAAATAAAATGCATGCGGCTGGCAGAATAATCAATAAATAACTTTAAAAAAAGAATGATGATGATGATAGGCTTCCCCTTATAATGTAGTGTAAACTCATTGTCAGTAGGTTTTCGTATAATCAATCCGCATCCATATATCCATAGCCATATAGCCAGCGTATATTGATTTGCACGTTTACTGTTACTTTTTGTAATATAATATGGAGCTCGCTCGGTAGGGATTTGCTGAATGAATGTAGGGATATTATTATTACGTATATACAAGACTTACAATTAGTTGTAACAATAGTGAGAAGGTATCTCATAATAATAACAACCGCTGCACGCTTCGCTTTTAATAATAGAACGGATTCGAAAGTAAAACTTATAACATACTTAATTTGTTCCTTGCAGCGGCGCAGGCTCCCTATCTGAGCAGCTCGCCTTGCATAAAAAGATCATCAAACAATTCTAGTTGTGATGTGTAACTCTAAATTGCGAGTTGAAGCTGCACCTGTTTTGTAAAACAATATATATGTTGATCTCATATGTATCGTATCCCTATAAAATTACTTAACTAAAAAAAAGCCATACTCATGCTATA
>JAANSN010001778.1:0-26426 GCA_036850665.1 Dicranocentrus wangi | reverse complement strand
CCCCCCCCTTCCACCCCGATACCATTTTATATAACAAAAAAGGCTGGCTGCTCATTGTTCTCGTAGGGAATGATTAGTGAGCAGGTGTATTGGAGCAGGAGGTTGCTCACCATGGTGAAGTGGTTCTTCAATGATGTGCTCTGATCAAGTGAGAAAACCGCAACACGTTCGTTCACTCCCCAAAACCCATCCGATTCACTTGTTTTGCCACAAAACAAAACATCAAGTTTATGAATGCGTGTACGCTTGCTACGTACACATAATCCCCGTCACCATCATCATCATCATCATCAACAACATCATCAGGATCATCTTGTTCACTGGTCGGTAGTCGGTCGGTGGTGGTGTTAGCCGAGAAAAGAGCCGACAGGGCTTATAGATCTACCTCTTCTTCTTCATCATCTTCTACCTGTCATTTCTCCTCTTCTCAACTTGTTGCTTGAATTACACTCGTTTTACGGTCATGACCAATGTGGAAATGATAATGAACAAGTTTGGTGGCGGTGGTGGTGATTGGTCTCTTCTGGCTTCCGCTCGACTTAGCTGCTGCTTCTTTCACTCCATGCGCGCTACCTCCTCCTAAAAAACTTATTGCAAGCCAGAGAGTTGAAATTGATGATGGGGGATGACAATTTGATGCCATCAGAAAAATTACAAGGCGTTCCCTGAACCAATTTTTTTTTTCAGGCTTATCCCTTCGACTCTAGTAGAAGTCATATAACTATCATATATTATTATTATGATTATTAGGGATTGAGCGAGGGTGAGTGTTGAGGAGCAAGGAGCGTGCTCACTTTTCACTTTGTGGCTGACTGCCACTCGATGATGATATGGCAGAAGAAGAAGAGGAAAACGAGGAGTTTTTAGAGGAGTCGAGTGCAAACGCAAAGGGGCATAACGATCATTGCACGGTGAGCTGCTCATAATGGAGCAACTGTACTCAAGTGATAAGGCGACAATGAATTGTCGTTCACACTCTACATTGGTCTCCTCATCTCATCCTCTGGTCTCTCAACCACCACCACCATCACCTCTGCACACAGGAGGGGAAAGGGGAAATAAATGTCTTGGAAGAATAGCGAAAAGGAAGAAGGATGAGCAATATGATGAGCCAACCAACCCGTCGCACACACACCATGTTGTTGTACAACGACATTCCGGAGCAGAATGGTTTTTGCAAAAGCAAAGGGCTCTCTCTCACCACACGCCAGCGATAAAAATAACCCGTTTACACCATATATATATTATTACCCATCAACTCTCATTTATTCGCAACAAGACAACAACAAGTTTACAGAGAGGGAGAGAGAGATTGAAGTTTTGAAAAAAAAATGTTCAAGTAATTTTCAGCCTTTTTTTGATTGAAAAGGAAGGAGGAGAAGGCGACGACCAGAGAAAATTCATCAAGCATAAATATCCCTTGTTTTGGCATTACTTTTTCTCGTTTGGTGTGCCATACCCGTTTTAAAAAGATAGAGAGAGAGAGAGAGACAGAGGAAAAATAGTAAAGTGGCATGTAGCTGAACGTTTTTTTTTCTTAAAAAAGAGCAGCCCACGAACCAAGTCAACTCAACCTGAATGGCCACAAAGCGTTGCTGAGCTGTTATTGTCTATTGGCTCAGTGAGTTGTTCAGAGGATGCATGGATGAATGGGGAAAAGGGCATCGCCCATCTTATCCTTCGTCGAATAAAAAAATCCTCTAGCGAGACAACACCACTTTATATATACTTATATAGGTAGATAGTTGCAAATTTCTTAAATAGAAATTTAACCTGGGTTGGGGGTAACTAACTATATGAAGTAGGAGAAGAAGATGAAAAAGTTGAAAGCAGGACATGAAAAAGTGTTTCCCCTCAGGTCGGCGGACTGATATGATCCCACCTTACTGTATTTAGTGGATACAAACATGTCAATGATTTTTATGATGGTGATGATGATGCTCATCATCATCATCATCATCGTCGTCATCATCATGACTACAAGCATTCAGGGGTTGATGATAAGGTACTACTCGCGGAGAAGTTTGCCACCGAAACAATATGTAATCAATTTTGGTGACGGGGATGAGATGATAATGATGGTAAACGAATTGCAACAACGGGGACACAGCGCAAAGCAGAGCGGAGAAGGAAGAGAGCAGATGTTTTGTTGTGGATGTAGGGATTTTGTCAGAGTCTTGGCATTTTTTTTTCTTTGAAGGGCTACCGTCTTCTCTGGTAAGAGAGAAGAAGAAAAAAGTGGTGTGGAGAGAAAAGCAGTGGAGTTTTTTTCTCTTCTTCTTTTTCGCCTTGCCTTGTTGTAGTGGTGATCATGTTGACAAAGATTTTTGCCTGCAAGGAAGGATGAGCATCAGAGGTCTTCAACCATTGCAACATGACAGGATATAACGAGTCAGAGAGTCATTCAATGTGTGGCTATAGCAATCAAAAGGTTTTTTTTCTTTCTTGAAAAAAAATGAGGATGATCAATGTAGAAAAAAGCATAGTCATTGAGCCAGAATAAAGGACAAACCACAGATGAGTATTTTAGTCACAATCATCTTGCATGGTTCGTGGCCATCAGAGTCTTGTTCTCCTCAAAAGCGCACCACACGACTCGTCGTCTCTCTTCTGGTCATCAGTATAAAAAAATGGAGGAGACTAGGCAATCTCTCTTTGACTTTTCTGGTGGTGGTGGTGGTAGTGGTGGTAGTGGCGATGCTCCTGGTAAGCTCGTTTTTTTCTGTGTATAAGGGTTTTAGGATGGAGGGTTGACTAATGATGAGAAGTGGGGACAGGTGAAAAGTACCATCAATCAGGGTAAATAATTGTGACAGTGGGATTGGAGTTGAGGAGACGACGAAATTTGATGCTGAAATGGTATAGCGATGTTGGCATGTAGTAAGATTCAACAAGACGGCATATAGGAACGAAGACGGTTTGCTTTTTTACACAAGTTTTGTGCCTAAAAGTAAGTTTTGTTTGATACCACACATTTCAGAACAAAATGTTTCATGCTTTTCATGGATATTCGTGTCCCTGACAAATAATTCGTTTCGTCAAGGCATAGGATAATAGCGTGTGTGACGCATTTATCTAGCCAACAACACTGAATGAGCGAGCAGCTTGCTGCCATAGTCCAGAAATTATCAGGAATCATGAGGATTATAAAACAATTAAAAAAGTCTGTTTTACGGCTAATTTTATTTTATGCACATGTGTAGGTACTTATATGTATAAAGAATATTGGATTGGAGGGGTGAATATATAAGGAATGTCCATGAATCACTTTTTTTTCAATTTACTTAGCTGTTGTGTACGGCGATTTCAATGGGAATTCCTTCTTTTTGCCAGTTTCCCAGCATGAATCATCAGAACATCACTCAGTATTTAGCCAGAAGAAGTTCACCCAATCCGAGGAGAAAGGAATAAAAGTTTTTATTACAACAACAAGTAATTATACATGCGTGCTTAGAGAGCAAGTCGATTTTGTTTTGTGAAAAAAAAAGATTCAGCATTTTTAAAGGGTCCCATTGTCATTCCATTCCATACAAAAGGTGCTCATAGGTCTGCTCGGCTCTTGTTGTTGCTGCTGGACTCATTCATAAAAACGATATCAACACAACGCATTTTGCCGTTTTCCCTCAAGACGAATTTAGTTACATTTTTTCTGGTCATAATCAGTCTAACCATGAATGAGAACGGACTCATTGTCGGGGGCTAATTGTTAGCTCTCAGTCAGATCTCCTGGTTGTTCCAGCACTCACTCGTAGCTCGTAAGAGAGTTCAACAACATTATTATTTATAGATAATATGCGAGCAATTCCTATCTTTAAAATAATTTTGCTTGACTGTTGGGACGCTATATTATTGTGTGTCCCCTTGTAGTCGTCCACAAGGATTTTTAGGGATACAACAGCAACGCAAAACGAACGAACGAACGATCACTTATCTCAAGTAAGTAACCTATCATTAAATGTCCGTAAAATGGAGCTGGGCAAGCATACATACACACTATTTACTTATTTCTTGTCTTAAAAACCTTGTCATTTCCCATTCACTCTGGAGATATACACTCTTTACAGAATCAACAGCGGAGCAGCACACCCCCTTTCCCCCAAATATGCTGCCCTTGTGGACTACCATCAACCATCATCATCACATCACCATCGTCCAGCCAGCCAAGTTCATTCACAGGTAGAGAGAGAAACGCTAACAATGAAAAGGAAACTCTCATTGATGATGGGAATAGTATATAGGTAGGTAAGTATATAAGTCGAGCTGGAGGAATGACACGTAAGGTTTTCATTATTTTAGTAGAGAATCCATTCCAGCAAAACTCGTCGTACTTTATACTTGAGATAATAATAGAGAGACTTGTAATGACACAGTTTAAATGTGAGAAAAAGTGGTAAATAGGGTTGTATGTATGCAGTGGAGTTTACGACAATTAGAGCACTTCAGCACCACCACCACCACCACCCAACGACGACGACGTTTGCCCCGAGAGCTGCAGAGAGGAGAGGGTTGATGATGGAAAAGCCCTTGAAAATCATTCAGTGCCAAGGTAAGCAGGGGTGAGCAGGGGTCAACTCTCATTCAGAATATTATAAGTATTTTAGTATTCAGAGCATTATTATCATAGCTAGAGGATGTAAGTTTGGGCTTGAATGAGATACAATAACAGCGTTGTAGATTGACAGTATGGACATTGGAGATGCTGTTAAGGTTAAAAAATATATAATAAATATGTGGGAATGGTATGTAGCAAGTTGGACGGGAGCCGAGCCGAGCCCATTAAAAAACAGAATGCGTAACTCCACTCCTCACCACCTCACACACACACACACACACACATCCAACATCTCTAGCTACACTTTTTTGTGTGGGAAAGGCTGCCAGATTTTCGATTGGTCAGTTGAATTTCGCAAGTGGTAGCAAGCCACAGCCACCAAACTCGACTAAGGAATTCCCCACCAACTCGTGCGGCTAGTCACGCAGTGCTTCACAGAGCAACTTTATTGGACACTTGTGAAATTCACCACTGAGCGTTGCGTTGCCGTGTCCACTTGCCACTTGCCGAATTACATGCAGAAAGCGAGTGGGTCTGCCGCTCTCCTCAAGCTTCACACCACCTCTCTCTCAAACCAGCCCATTAAAAAGGCATTCCCCCAAAAAAAAAATAAATGTGAAGTGAGAGAGAGTGAGGATAATGAAACAAGAATGCTAAAAGGTGTGTATTTTACAAAAAATAAAATGCTAGGGGACAGACAGACCACCTACGCTTACATCTTCTTCCAACATGTTCGCAGCAACAAGTAAAAAGAAGAAAACTGACCGTGTATGTATGGAGGTATAAAAATCCTTGCTGCATATGTACTCTCCACTATATATATTTTCTTGCTACAGGTTTTTTTTCTTCACTGGGAAGGCATGGCATATAATCTTGTTTATTTCTCCATTTGTGGTTTACTCAACAATACAATAAAAGCTGACCGCTGACACCTCAAAAAAATAATACAATTCAAAGGGGAACCCAGGCAGAGAGGAGGAAAGGATAGCATGGGCACCACAAAAGAATGGAATCCGTGTTCACAGAATCCCTGAGAAAAAGGGGAAATCAGGCATGGGAAAATGCGTTCATGTTCATCCATATTTCCTTATAGATTAATTGTCGACATTGGATCCAGTAGTAGTACGTACAACTAATAATAAGTATTTCCATCTCCACCTCGGCAAAGATTTTGGTAAGCTGGGGAGCCACAACGATATATATCCAGATCTGTATCATAAATGACTTGAGATATGGGATCAGGGTAATCATAGGGTTCACTCTTTTTCTTTATCTTGTGGTCACTGCACTACTGCATACAATGGAATGGAGTCAGAGAGAGAGAGAGAGGAGCAGAGCAGAACTTGTGTTTAAACAAGGAGCTTTGGAAGAAGTTGGGACTCAAGGGATCATGTTTTTGTTTGGTGGCAATGCCAAACAACTTAAAACCACCGTTTTCTTGTCCATCATGATGTGGTTTCCCTTATTACGAGAAAAGATGACATCCAGAGATTGCGTGGCTGTGGCTGGCGTGGTGAATGGATTCCCAAGTTACAGTTTGGAAATATGAAAAACTCACTTTTGAGGGGAAAAAGGTCCAGCCAGAGAGAGAGAGAGGCTCACGGTAAACTTGATACTTTTATTCTGATGGATTGTTTGTCATTCTAAGAAAAAATATGTTTTTTTGGTGGGCTTGCTCGCTCTCTCTCGTTTCCCTGTTGTGATTATTTCTACTCAAAACTTTTGTGGTTTCGTTAGTGGCTCACTTTATTACTTGTTGTTAATGATTCCGTCAATCATTTAAAAATGTGATGAGTGAGTATTGCTACACAACTATTCAAATCTTTGTGTAATATCAATTAACACCGGATTTAGTCTCAAATTTCCAAAACGTGCGTTTGTTGCAAGAGTTATCATGAATTCGGCCGGACGCGGACTGTGCTGTTTCCTGTTGGTCGTGACAAATTCAGAGCAGCGTTTCTCCGCTTACAATGAATTTCTTTTGCATTCTGGCATTCCTCCAAAGTAACATACATAGTTTGAATAATATGCTTGATTAGGACAATGGACAATGCTCAATCGATTCTATTACTCTCTAATAAAGACAAAGGGGAGAGGTGTCCACTATAAAACCACTTTTCCAGAAATTTGGCCATTGTTTTTCGAGCACATTGCTGATGGCCTGGTTCGCGGAGGGTATAAAAGCGCAAGAACGCAGTGCTGATTTCCACACTCCCGTTTTTTCTTCACTTTTTACTAAAGGCTCTTTATTAAGATACGATAAAATTTACAAATCACAAAATCTAAAGGCGCTTTGCGACATTCTCTATATTATGGTTAACTAAATTAGCTCAACGTTGAAGGAACATATAGATGAAAATACAAACGACAGATATAAATGCGAATAAAAAAGATTTAAGTAAGTACGCACATGTTATAATACATAGCTGGTTGCATGGTTATGACATGTTCAATAAAGCTCGTTTAAAATTAAAAACACAATACACGATTATGATTTTGATTTCAATGCATGAATGAATATATAGGTTTCATTCATCGTTATAATTACGTAGAAATATGTGATATGTGAGCCCATATATATTCATAATTGCAGATAAAATAATTTTCAAGTTTAAAAAGACACGTTGTTTGAACGGAAATCAGAAAGCAATATTATCCGTATAATTCAAAGATCGTTTTCAAATGCAAAGCTTTTGTGTAGAGAGAGGTTACCATTTCATCGCAGCCGATTTCAATCACTGATATTCTATGCGTGTTATATTGATGTGATAGGTATTTTTTATATAAATTTACCCGCATGCCCGTAAGGAAGATTTTGATGCAGCTCTATCCATTTTTTTGTCGGTATGACATTTTCCCTGAATAAAGAGGTCCTAAATTTTTGGCTAAATTGCATGCAAATTGCGTAAAACTTCATTCAGACACACAAAAATTCCCTCGATTCCTTGGACAGTTATTCCTTTCATGCCTATGGATGGAGATGGAAACGAGACATATCTGTATTATCCAGAAACTATCTGGGCTTACAACGTGGTACAAACACAATTTTCAACAAAAAAGTGTTTTCTGGGACTCAATAATGTGAGTTCTTTGAGGAGGATTTTCTTTTGGAAAAGGCGAAACAGTACAGGGCAAGAAGTATGTACTAATTATGCAAAAATGAAGGTATGTATACAGTAAGTCCCTGAACATCAAGCTTATAGTTTCCACTAGATGATATTTTTGTCATGAAAATTTGCATATCTAAGGTATGCTAATTAATGTCAACTTACTACATATCTACGACGGTACGACTTGAGTTAGCATTTCAGTTAGCAATTAAAATTAAATTGACCATAGTCATTAATTCCAATATGAATCCTACTTGTAGTAGTGCATCAACCTGAATCCTAACAATTATTTAGGAAAATCCCTGTAATTCCCAATTAATTTGAAGGAAAACGCATACATTGCGGTTTGCAGTTTACGGACGACTTACACTCTGGAAAGTAGAAGGATATGCGATGAATTGTTCGAAATAAACCATACGTATAGGGAACGGATTATCATCTTAATTTTCTATCTCCACAGAAAATAAACTCATCTTTAAGCTCATAAGCTCTCTACCCCACTTCGCTTCACTCTACGGACCGACAAAAAGCGCATAATAATATCTCCTCGGGTAAGATGTGTGCGCAACTGAAAACACACTTTAAAAAAAGTAGAAACAAAGTTAATTTTTTGGTGTGTAGCAGTTGTGCTCACACAGTTTTTACTGGTTTGTCGTCGTCATATTACACTACTCTCATAGAGGTTGTTTTTTCCTCAGTCAAAATTTTATTTTTGGAACAGAGTTTGTCCCCTCGTGCAACATGCCCTGGGAATGTCTTCTTCTTCTCCTTCTAAAAGTGGACAAAAAAGCAAAAATTATACATAAAAAGAGAGTTTATGTTAGAACGGGATCTTATATCGTGCTACACATGATTCACTCGATCTCGGCATGAGTTTGAAAGTAGGTAAATATACTCGTTCATATAGAAGACAATACAAAATGCATTAATTGGTAATTCTGCAAACGGATTCACTAGAGTTACCTATAGTTATTGAGGGATTACTTTAAATAATTCTATTCTTGTATCAACAATGATCTAAAAACATTCTCAAATTTGGGAAGAAACCAAGTCTGACACTGGGAATCATTCATCATTATCATCAGCACATCATAATTATCATCACCGGTGTTACTTGGAATCGGAATCATCCAGTTCCCACAAATTCTCACACAGAGGTGGCCAGCCACAAATTGATGGAAAAAAGAGGTAATTGAAACGTCCAAAAAGATGAAACGCTCTTGTTTTACATATATGTGATCTGCTATTACTACTACTATTTACCTTTGTGTCAATACTCCCATGGGATGGGACGACGCGGTGCGTCTAGCGTCCCACGAGAGAGCTTCTTTTTTGTAAAAATGGCCAGTGAACCACGCAACAGGAGAGGAGAGAGGAGAGTGTAGTAAAGAAAAGTAGTTTCCTTCCTCTTCTCCTCGGTAATTTCAACGCGGAAACTTTTCCTCGTCTTCATCATGATCATGTTTATTTTTTTCCTCTTGAGAAAACGGTACTAAACACACACAACACTCGCATTATCTCTCACCACCGCATTTACATCATTTTCTCATACGTCAAAAAATAATGACGACGATGGTGGGATTATTGTTTAAGAAAAAAAAACTTCATCTCCTTTCCCCCACAGCATCATCATATAATATAGTATATATCACCATCGCCACCGCACCACCACCACCTTCAGGACCAACGGATTCTCTTGGTCGTCAATAAAAGATATGGGGTGTACGACACGACACACAACGACGACGACGACGATATTACGATACAAAATCCATCCACGGCTCTTTTTTTCCTCCTTGAGGTGAGCACAGAGTGCACCTATTGCTGCAAACTGCAAAGTTACATATTTATATATGATGCCCGTGGTGGTGGTGGTGGAAGGATTCATCTTGACTTGGATGAGTGATTAGGTGCACCATCATCATCATCGTCATCACCACCACCACCACCGCCATGGATTTTTTAGGGAAAAAATATGCACAGGTAGTTTTCCTCGTAATGATAATAATGTTGTGAACAAGACTCCCTGCTGACACTGCTCTTTCTTGACTAGATATAAAAAAATTAGTCTTGGTCCACTAGTCATCATATCACATCGTCGTCGGAGGAGGCGCAGGAGTGCAGTGCCTGAAAAGCTGGGAGCGCAAAAAGGCGTGGGAGAATATCCCTTAAAAACCGTCGTAGTCATCATCATCACAAAAAATGCATATAAAAAAGTAATATACAGTTGATATAAATACTGCACAACCAGCCAGCCAGCCAACCACCTTACAAGATAATTTGTGAACTACACACTTTGCTGCCAGAAATTTTTGTAAAGTATTTTGTAACAACACAATGTCGATCTTTATCTTTCGGTTATCGTCATCCCCATCATCATCATTGCCGTCGTCCCCACATATCCGTGTCCCATGTGTACAAATTTTTTTTCCAAAATAAAAAAAGCCAAAAAAAACTCTTCCATCATCATCATCAACAACAACATCAATGCATTATAAGCATCACGGAGCGGAGGAGCTGGCTAACAATGCGTGGTGGTGACTGTAAACAATGATGATGATTTTGTTGCTTCACTGCCAACTATTTGCATTATCATTCATTAAAATACATATACACGTAGAGAGAGCGTTGCATACCTGGCAGGTGTAATATTTCACCGTGTGGTGGTGAGTGAGTGAGAGGAGCTTTATATACCGCCACTACTCTAATGCTTGGTCATGACATGACATGGGCAGTGAACTAATTTTTTTTTCTACTCTCCTTCCTTTACTTTACTCTTCTAAAAAGTGAACCAAAGAGTTTTTTTTATATTTTAGTGGACGAAAGAAGAAGAAGAAGAAGAAGCAAGGGAGCAAACCCCACTGAGGTTGAATGATTGCTCCCCAAATAAATGCTCGAAAAAGCAGAGAGGCAATTCCTTTCTTTTCTGATGTGAGAGCATTATGGATGAGCAGAGCTTCATCTTCATCATAATATATGTTGTGAGTGAAGCATTTTTTTTCTTCTTCCAAGGTACAAGCCTCCCTACTGAGCACTTGGCACTTTTGTGTTGCACTTACTTACTTACTTACAACGATAAATATATGCACAATAAGGTCCGTCGCGTCGTCATCAAAACAAATGGTAGTTGTGACTCCTTCCCTAAAGAACTTCCCTCAGCGAAATATTGTTTTTTTTTCACAGAGAGTGCACTCTCTGTGCAATAATGCGTAGTGATCCATTCTCCGGCTCATTTGTTATCATTAGAGCCATCATTATCATATCATTTCGAATAATATCTAGGACACGACCAACCGTAACAACATGAAATCTTCTGGTCATGTCATAATATATATACAAAGACGAAAAGGCAAGCAGGTAAGACAGGATTGAACTTCTTGAAACCTGCAATGCAAATGCAAACTATAATATCCTCCCTCCTCTACCTTCTTGGCGAGATTGTCTCTTAAAAAATGTCTGTTTTTTAAAAGTTACAAATCGCAAACTGCATATATATATATATTGGGTATATGAGATACTGATACATCACGAATAGCTATTTGATAATATGATGTGTCCACTCATCAACCTCACTAAAAAAAAGTTTTTTCTTGGCTTTGGAAATTATGATGATAAAAAATGGAGTGCCGAGGCTCTTTCCCTCCTCTGGAGTAATTGTGTGCGAGGAGTTGGATTCTGTCGTTCCCAAGCGTGGTTGGTTTGGTTAGTTAGTTTCCCTCAAGAGACAGATTCGTAAAACAGACATCATCCATTCAACCATCCATGATGATCTTCTTCTTGTGTCTTGAGAAATATGCTTTTTTTGGAAGGAGAGTTATTATTTTTAGAATGTGGTGTGTTCTCTGAGTTGATGTGACCATATATTTTGTTGTACCACGAAAAAAAATATATAAAAAATGCACACATGACCGTAAGTGAAGTGAATGCTTCGGTGTACACACACACACTCGACTTGTCACTCATACTTTTTTTCCCGAAGAGAGAGAGAGAGAGAGTCGAGTGGCTGGTTCAGGAGAGTAAGGCATTAATTTTTGGAATTTTCTCAATGTTGCATTTTTTTGCGTTAGGGAGAGTGGGATGGGATGGGATGGGATATATTATATCTATGATGTTGAGAAAATATGGTCGCTTTAAAAAAACTCCACTCGAATGGCCGGATGAGTCAAATTGACAAGAAAGTTATCATTGTCGAGGAGACGACAAAATATATATACTTACAGCGGAAAACCCACCAGTACATTTTTTACGAGATCTCCACTGAAACTCCACTGAAGTCTTCAAGGAAAAGGGTTGAGTTGGCATGCTTTTTATTTATGCTACACGACGAGACGACCGGAATCGAGAGGAAGCCATGACTCAAAAATAAATTCGTAATTAAAACCAACTCCCCCGCTTTTAAAAGTAGTATTATGCATTGTTTCATCATCGGAATGCGTATGCGGTGCAAAGGGGAGAGAATGGGCTTGTTTGAATGAAACCACAATTGGCAATCACCCTTAAATAAAAATCGGATTATTATCAAAGGAGCAGCAATCCTTTGAACCCTACGTGACAAATAACCCTTTGATTTCTCTGTGATGAGTGTGTAGATATACATACATACATGCTTAAAAAAAGCTTTTTGCTCAGAATGCTTAAAAATCGAAATCCAAAAAAGGATATTATGCGGATGCACCAGCAGCAGTTAAAAAAATCTGATTGTGGGGATAAGCATATTAGAAACAAAGCTTATTATATATTACATAGGTAGTCCCTGGGTTTTGCCTTGATGTTTATATATATATATATCCGTACGGAAGAGGAGAGTTGAGCAGATGGACGACAGTAATCTCTCTGAAGAAGAGGAGCAAATGTGGCAAAAGAAGAAGACAGATCCCAATCATCATGATGACGCTTCTTGTCTTCTCTCTTCTCTCTGATTGTTTCCTCTAATTCTTAAGAGCACACACAGAAACAAACCCTGTTGTCCTCAAATCAGTATGTTTACACGCACATTCTATCTAGCTACTACTACCACCACCACCACCCCCATCAACTATATAAAAAGTAGGTATATAAGTTTAGAGCGTTAGCAAGTCATTTTGTTGTGGATCCCAGTCGCGTCTCGTCCCCTCCTCGAGGGAAGCCAACTTAACGTTTTTTTTTTCAGCTCAAAAAGAAGGAATGCATGCACTTTTGACGATAAAAAAAGCTAGAAAATGAAGTGAAACAATATTCATCCCTTTTTTCTCAACGATGAACTTTCATCTGCCCATGTCCATCCTTTTTGCTCTCTTTTAGTTTTTTAGAAGAGACAAGCTCTCCTCCTGTTGCTCGATAATGCTTGTTGCTCTTTACTTCCTTTGCTTTGATGAAGATTCGAGGAGAGGAGAGGAGGAGGATGATGAAGCTCATCGTGTATTGTTTCCTCCGTTTTTGTACACAATTGTTTTTTTTCGCCTTGTTCCGAGTCAACTCACCGTGAAAAGAATCAAGTATAACGCTTTTTATGGTTTCACCTCTCATCTTTTCATTCACTCTTCTTCTTCTATATACTATTATTATGCTTATGCTCGCCTTACACACTGTGAAAATCAGTATTCCTTTCCGCTAACATATTTTTTTTTTTCATAATACATCTCTACAAGTTGGTAATAATGAAAAATGCCTCGTTTTTTAAGTATAAAAAGAAGGTATAAAGATGAAACACGTTGTTTACAAGGTGAGCTTTGTATAATATAGCAGTGTGTTAATGGATGTCATTCTTTCTTTAAACGAAATAAGTTTACTCAAGTCAATACTTTTTTAATTAAATTGATTACAAATTACCTTGTTGCCCTCCAACAAGTCCAAGATGCCAAAAACATTTCCGTGTGTGCGATATATCGTCTTGTATGGTAATAATAATGGTATATATGTACCTTAAATATAATATGGCAAAAATGTGCGGCGATTCTTCTTCTCATGAGATCTTTGGACGGGATTCTCAGGATGGGCAAGAAAACCGTATGAGTATGAGTATAAAGATTTTTTTTTAGTTGAGTCGGATGATGATGATGGGAAAGAACGCCAAAAGCAGTTTTTGCTCTTGGACAAAAACATGAATAGAAAGAAGTTTTTTTCTTCCGTTTTTGTGGAGTTCCTCGTCAAATCTTTGCAACAAAGAGTGTGTACACGGAAGATGAAAGAGAAACGAAACCAATTGGATGTACCTGATCGTTGTGTATGGGAAAGGAAATTATATTGATCAGAGTAAGTGGTTACGGTAGAATTGACATGAATTGAATCACCCTTCATCAGATTCGAACATAATATAGTAAAATATACATGCATTTAATCAAATCATCATCTCTCAAGAGTTTATTTGCAGTCTACGTATAATAGCAAACAAAAAATATAGCAGTCAACGAACCGCAGGACATTTTTAACTGTATACTACTAGAGTGCACACAAAGTCATAACATCACTTCAAGCCAAATCTTCCTACATTTTTAGTACACACAACTTGTGCCCGGTCTTCCAGTTTCGGGACTTTCGACGAATCCCAAGCGCCTAAACACTTTGCGTCCGGCGATGGTCATGCTTCGTCTAGGGTTACGGAATTCATTCTGACCCTCATTGTCTTGAGTTTCACTCACAAGAACCGCAACTTCATTCGCAAAAAAAGTTTCTTTGGCATTTTGGATCCAAGAATAATCGCGTCCTAAAACTTCATTCGCAACTTCTGTGTCGATTAGATTCATCGGTGGGGATACAAGATCGCAATTTTCAGCGGGGTTGTCGAACATAACATAAATGTAAATGTCGGGTTTACATATTGCTGAAAACACCACATTTGAGTGCTTTGCGAGCCTGTTGAAAATAAACCAAAGTTGCATCTTCTAAAAACTAAGTACTTTCGCATTGTGATGCCAAACAAAATTTGCATAACAAACGATATTCTTATGAATTAGCCCTTCTAACAATAAGTAATTAAGTAATTAATCATTGAGTATCATTTGCATGCAAATAGAAAGAAGTAGGAGGAGTCAAACCACTCTCTTGCAGCTTTACTCACAGATGCGAACGACAGTCCACGCGTCGGGTGTAAGAAATCGGACACATTGCGCATTGAAATCAATTCGTGCCGTTAACAGTAAACTTGATGAGCAACAGCTTGGTTGCCTCGTCAATCGCAAGATTCGCAAGTCTAACGTCCATCGTTGTAGTTTCAGGAAGCAGCATATCCGAGAAATACTTTTCTGGGTGATCTTTTAGCTGATGAAGTTCAAAGTGCGCGTGGTCGGACTTGTTCGGGCAGAAATCACATTGGACTCGAACTATCCCATGGTGACGACGACGACGTCCACGTCTAGCAACACTACTTCTAGTCGTCATTCGAAACGAATAGGCGCCCTGCCATCAACAATTAAACAATCATAATAACATTTAATTTAAAAACTTGCTAGCAACGTTCAACATAATAAGCATCATCTGTAACTGGCAACTGGACATCTCCCTTTTTTAACAAGTCCACTACAAGTCTACTGTTTATATGACTACTCACCCCGCCTATTGTAGAAGATGGAGCCATGATGTTGTTTCCTTGTTGTACTTATTTGAATTTAAATCACTCCTCTGCGACGGACGACCCCAAAAATCCACCTTATTTAGGGACTAACCAAAAAATTAAATTTAAGAAGACAATGTCATTATTGGCCCAAGGACATAATAGATTCCCGTAAGTATTGTATGCATTTTAGTTAGCTCTCTATTGTTTACGTACGTGTCTATTGTGACACACTTATTGTGTGCGACTGTGGCAGCCAACGGAGGATCTGTTACTTATGTAAAAAAATGTTTAGAGAAACAAGACTAAAATAGTAGATCCAGCACCACCACCACAAACCACAATCTAATCCACTCACGCGATGATGATGATGATGATGATGTGATGATGATGACCAAAAATGTCAGCTTTCACATTCCAAGACATCCTAAATCCGAATCCACCGAGAATAGATAGCTAATGAATGAATGTATGTATTGAGTTTGAGTGTGATTTACTGTAGTAGTACATAAAGTCAAAGTAAAGTGAGGATTTCATAGGGGTATTTTGCAACATTATTACCTGGTTGGTTATTCTTCAACACAGATGGGATAGATGGATGCGGAATGGGCAGAGTCGAGTGGGCATATGGGCAGCAGGCCGATTTCTTTTAGTTAGGACTTAGGACCAGGGCCTAAACGTGTGTTGTCCCGGCCCTGATGCTCGTAGTAAGTTCCCGGCCCCCTCGTTCCCAATAGGGTTGAAAATTATTGTCCGTTAAAAAATTACTTTATTACCTGGTTGGTTATTCTTCAACACAGATGGGATAGATGGATGCGGAATGGGCAGAGTCGAGTGGGCATATGGGCAGCAGGCCGATTTCTTTTAGGACGGAGCGAGACGAAGACCCAGAGCATGAAGTATTATGATTATGAAGCAGCGTTATATCAGCACTTTTACTTAGTACTTACTTACTCGCAAAATAAAAAGTAGTAGAGATTTGTAGCTGGTTGTTGGCACTTGGCTTTTGGCAGAATCTTGGCACGGCACGGCAGTTCACGGCACCCACCGCACCGCATGCATCGTTCCTCTAATCCTCCACACACGACACGCACACACAGCACAGCACAGGATATATTATGGATATGGATATGGATGGAGGTAGGAGGAGTATACATAGTATAGTATAGACCAGGTTGGGGTATTGTGCGACAATTCTTGCTAGTTGCAATAAAAGATAGAGGGACAGAGAGCGAGAGGGAGGTTTATTTGGCGAGCTCAGCTCTTCTGCCGTGTGCGTGTGCCGTGCCACTATACTACTACTACATACTATTTTTAGCAGCAAAAAAAAATACACAAGAAGTGTATTACATATTAGAAAAGAAGGAGAGAGTGAAGTTGAAAGTAAAAAAGAAGAGAGAGCGAGCGAGAGATCATTTCATCCGTGAAGAGGTTGACTGACTAACGGCTGACGGCCGTTCCAATTTTTGAAGGTAAGTAGTGAAAATTATTACACGATCAACGATAGAGCAAACTAATTAATTATCGTTGCTTGCTAGTGATAAGTGATGTAGGTATATTATTATATATTATATTTGTTCGATCGAACTACGTATAATAAGCCTACATAGCTTTATTTAACCAGCCAGAGAGGGTTCAGCTGTTGCTGATGCTCTGTTGTTGTTTATCGTCACTCGTCACTCACTCACCACAAGTAAATAAGTTAGTTCGTTGCAAGTTGAAAGCAGTAGTGGAAAGGTGGACGTCTCCGGTCAGTGTTTTTATATACTTGATAGTTAATCATTAATCATTAGTCATTGGTGTTCAAATCGAGTCAACAGTGAACTTTGACTAGTGACTAGTGACTAGTCACACAAGAAATAATAAGAACTAGTGTTGTTGTTGGTTGTGTTAACTTTCCAAGCAGGATAAACTATCCAATATATATTGTGTTCTGAACTGAAAGTGTGTCAAAGTTGAGGTTGATAGAAGTGGTCATTGGTCATTTACGTCCATCCATCCATATATTCTAATTTAATTGCTGTCTTCCTCGTCTTCATCTTCTATCTATATAGGTACGTATGTATGTAGGATCCACCTACGGATTAATGATATTTTTAAAACAATAGGGGTACGGTCAAAAAATGGTTTTTAAAAGGGTCTTATCAGACGGGATTAAGCTCGAGGGTTGGGTCGTGCATCTATAAGGGTCGGACTTTTCAAATATACGCGATAATTTATATGCTCTAGGTAGTTTACAAAATAAAAAAATGCCGGTGACCCTGTGAGACTCATTCATAACTATTCACTAGCTAGATAGTTGGGTATTTTTTATTTCAATAATTTTATAAATGCACTACCAACAACTACAGACAGACAACCAGAAATCAATATCAAATCACACTATCCGCATCCTTTCTGTCATTTGTGTTCTAGTTATTCGTTAACGGTAGTTTATTATTTTAAAGTCGATAGTCAGTGGTAACTGCAAGTACATTCATCATTGCAAAAAAATTAATTGAAAAATGTAAGCATGGGAATGGGTTTAAAATTATTTAAGATCTTTATTCATGTGAGCACATACTACCCAACTACCCATTAATCCAAGTCCGTTTTTTTAGACCCATAAACATATAAAAGCTGCCTACCTATGAGGCTTTGAGGATATCATTGTGATAATTACATATTCTGTCGAGCCCATGTCAAGAGCCAAGAAGAGCCCATCCATGGCTCCAATGAAGTGTGCTTGAATGGTGCTCACTAATACTAATAGTCAATAGTTATAGCCTTATTACGCATTATATAAAAAAACCAGGATATGCATTAATTACTGCATGGGAATATGTATGTGTAATAAGCTATGGCTAATCCTTTCTTATAGATTTTTTGAAGATGCCAAAATTAAGTCAAAATTATGTTTAAAACCTCGGGATAGCTGATTGAGAAGTCGAATTGTACAGAATGTTACCATTTCGTAACACCTTTTTCGTATTTCATGTACAAAAGCCATAATACGAGGAACCATAATGGGTCGACCGGCCGTGTTTGTACTATTCACTCGCTCACAAAAGTATTTCAAAAACCTCAAAACCTGTCAGTATTTCGATAATTTCCAAAATGTACCGTGTGTTTTAATTTTTAATTTCTGATAATAGAAATCCAATATCGAATTTTAATATTATGAGTGCGGCGAAAATGTGTAGGAAAGATTTAGATTCAACCACCAACCAATACCATACTAGATTATAAATCATTTATGAACTTATAGGAATGGGGATGGGGACGGGTTATACATTCTGCAAAATAGTATGACTTCGTCACCACCGCCAATATTTTTCGTAGTCTTTGCTTTAATGGGTAGTAAAAAAATTAGCTAATCCTTTAGTCATGTTCGTCGAGAACACCACCACTCGAGTGCACTACTAAATTGTGATTTAACAAGTCAAACAAGTGATACGACACTTGACAAAGTGTCAAAGTGCCTGCCTGCTGCCTTAAAACAATATAGTAAATTAATAGGCCATACTCCTAATTTTGCAAAGCTACTAAAAACAAAAAGTGTGTTGAATTGGAATATACAGTGTGGTGGTGCCACTACTTGTTCCAGAAGAGCACAGCGTACCCGTATATAAATATAAAGTTGAAAGGGAATAATGTTATATGATTATATTGATTATTATGATACAAGAAAAGAAGATTCACTGATTCATTCAAAAGTTTAGGTTTAACCTTAAATATATTGGTTACACGGTAGGTTATTAACTAACTAACTAACCCAACCCAATTAGTTAACCAAACACACAAACGGTATGTGTGATTTAACGTGTAGTAGTAGTAGTAGTAGTGTTTTCTATAGTGATTATGGGATTATTCACGTCATTCATGCAAGCAAGCTGCATCATTCATCATATTACTATCGTCTTTTATATTTTATATTCCACATTCCACATACTTTATTCATGCAACAAAGCAAAGCAGCCCATTTTGGTAATGCATGTGGCCCCAACCAAGTCATCAAAGTCTGGGGCATCCTTCACCTCACAAACCAGCGAGGCGCGTTCATCCCACTCAGATTTTCACTAAAAATAATGAAAAGGGTTTCATTTCCACTAGTTTTTTCCCTTGTTGTGTTTTTTCAGATTTCATCTGCTGAGTAGTGCTGTGCTGTGAGAGCTATTGGACTAAAACACTAGATTTGCAATTAATTTGCATAATTCATATTGTTTGTTTGTGTGGATCGACTCGTCGTCTCCATCCACTCCACAGTTGTTTCTACATAAATTTCTTCCTCATCATCAATCACCACCTGTGTGTGAATTTCTAGTTCGTGTGTTGGGATTTTTGTGAATTTCTGAGCTGCTCATTTTCGCAACATTGTTGTGGTTCCCCTTCTGGTGTCTGGAGTGTTACAATTTTAAGGAGTAATAATTGGACGTTTTAAGGGTGCTAATTTTGATTCATAGGTAGGTAATAATCAAAATCAATAATAAAAATTTCGTAATGATTGATTAGCATCTCAGCCTCTAATTAGTTTTTTTTAAAAGGCAGTCAGCTGTTGTTGTTGTTGTTGTTGTTGTTGTGAGCGTAATTATTAATTCTTTTGGGTTGGGTTTGGGTGGTGGTGGTGGGGGTTGGATTTACAGATGATTTCATCATCAGTTGAGGATATTGAACGTTCGTTTATAATCATCATCAAGGATTAATATCGAAGCTGTACTGCTGCTCCTGGGCGTCTCCTGACTGACTGTGGACACTGTACCTAGTCTTTCGTGTGATCATCTTACTTACACTCGCTCGAGTGGCGTTTGAGCTGTTAACAAATTTGAGTAGTATCCTTATACATCTGACCTGATAAGCAAAAACTAAAGTAAGTTAAAATTGTGGAGAGGGAGTAAAGTTGTATGGGACGCAGTGGGCTAGTATTATTTATGTATTTATAAATGTTAAGAGATGAGAGGAGAAATCTATGGATGGGGACATTTTGTACTCTCCGAGAATTGTAAAACATCAATTGGTTGTCTATTCCCTGTTGTAGAGATGGATCAGCGAGGCAGGAGAAGCGATGATAATCACTCTTCTTCTTCCAATCGGGGACAAAAACGGCGATCTACTTCTCCAAGAGGAAGAGACCGTGGACGATCATCCTCGCCTCACTCAAGGTCTTCGGATGCTCGAAGACCAAGGTCCCGCTCGCCCATCACCCGTCCCAGTCTCCGGACATATCAGCCAAAACGTCAAGCTAGCCCTTCCTCGAAGACTCCTCACAAGAAACTGTACAACCAGAACAGAGCCCGACGGGATCAAGAACGGTTTGTTAAAGCAAATCCGACATGGCCCTATCTACCTCTACCTGACTTAGGGCCTCCTCGTCCTGACACCCCTCAACCTCCCAAGACTTCAAAAATGGAAATGAAAGGATACTTGGGCAATGCGGAAAGGATGCCCGAGGCGAGTGGACCCAGAGGTGATGGAACTATAGAGAAACCCGGAGTTAGTTCTCCGGAAATTCGAGTGGTTAAACGCGTCAAGCGAAGTAAAAGAAAGAGACCGACGCGGTCGTACTCAAGCTCGTCAAGCTCGTCGTCTAGCTCCAGTTCCTCTGGAGATGCTGCTGATAGAAAAAAGTCAAAAAAAGATCGAAAGCGTAAGGAGAAGAAAGTAAAAAAGGAAAAGAAGCATAAGAAACCCAAAAAGGAAAAGAAGGTTCCGAAAGAGGATGCTCGCAAAGTTGTAGCTGGCCCTTCGACCGGCTCCTTGAAAGGGAGCAGTTTTCCCTCAAACACTGATTCTTCAGACCAGGTAACTAAACGCAATAGTGAATCTGTGGCAAGTACTAGTAGTTATGATTTAGGAAATCCGCTTCATGGACCGCCAAGTATTGTGACTGAGGAAGTTACCAAGCAGCTGTCTAAGCGGGTGATAAAACCAATGACCAAGGAGGAATGGGAAAAGTCCCAAAGTGTCATTCGGAGGGTTGTTTCGCCGACAACTGGCCGTACAAGGTTTGAGTATTTTTCAGTATCTCTAACGTTTTCCTTATTATATTTTTCTTTGCAGCTAAATTCTTCGTCGTGTTCGGTGGTGTCTGATACTTGCGATAGTTCCTGCTGACTTCATATTCTAGCTGACGGAAGAATGTATTTATAAATAATAATTTTTTCACCTTAGACTGGTGCGCGGAGATGGAGAAATTTTAGAAGAGATCGTAAGTCGCACCCGTCACAGAGAAATCAACAGGCTTGCTACAAAATCTGATGGCCAGCGATTTCAGACAACCATTTTCTATGAAACAACTCTAAAATAGTGTTTAATTGTAGCTGTTTCTCTAGCATAGAGTATTTTTGTAAAAACTTGTTTTTCTAAATTTCCCGATGCAGAAGGTAATTAAGAGGATTTTCTTTGGAATATAAGTCAGGTACAAATTTTTATAGCGTGACCGCTTGCCATTTAGAAAGCTCAATGGTATAATGCTATATAATTAACAGTTGCCGCCTTTTCAGTTATTTATTCCTAAGGGAATATGTTTTTAAAAAATAGTTTGTTTGTTTTGTCTGAATAGTACTTCATGACGCGTGTTTTAAACCTAAATTATTTTAGTGATTTCGATTTATGTTTAGTCCAGTTAACGATCGCGATATCTCACTGAAACACCGTTTGTAACTAAAGTTCGTTAACTGGACTAAATCAAAGAAATCACTCAAACTTACGTTCAAAACCCTCATCATGAGCTACTGTTCAGAGACGAAACAAACTATTTTTTAAAAATATTACAACACAAATCACTCAAATAGTAGTAACTAGGAATTATAGGATTATTGCATTGAGCTTTCTATGATAAGTGGCCAACTCAGTAAACTTTGTACCTGACTTCCAACGCATTCAAAACCCCTAGCGTTTTTAAATGTTCCTTAAAAAGTAAGTTATCCTGACCAGGTTTAATGTTCATTAGGTTTATATGTTCGTACGGATAATAAACTTAGGTTTGAATTTGGTTTTACGACCCCTATTGTTAGGTGTAGGTAGCTAAATAGAAGCCTCTCCCTAATTTCTATTTATTTTTCTAAAGGGAATTCTATTTTCCTGGGTGGTTGACGAACAATGTCTGTACTCCCGTCTTGTGGAGCCATCTATTTATGCTGATTTCCGTATGTGAAATTTGGTTTCTGCAAAAAATTAAATAATTCAAACTCAAAGGAGAGGTACCCGTACCACAGGAAAATAGTATTTCTCGTTAGTTTGTAAACCCCAAGTTGTGTTCTAAAAGGAAGTAGGTTGTATGCCGTACTACGTTATACCGTCGTCTCTCTCTCCACTGAATAATTTTGTATATAAATATCATGCATATTACTTTGTACAATAAATAACAATGTCTAGCGAATCCCCATCATTTACTCGTAATTAATTTTAATTTACCAAATAGTGTGCTACGAACAAATATCAAAGTATATTGAATGCTATTTTAAATTAAAAATATTATGATAAAGGTAAAATATTATTATTTTTAAAGACTCATCTTATACCGTTCGTTTCGTATGCGTAAGGAAAATGAGATATACCTAAGTATATTGATAGATGACCGTTGCATAACCTTATATTGGCAACAATTATTTTGCATATTACTTACATAGATTTAATTCAAAGTTCAACATTTAATAAGCTTATTTTCCCTCAAATACAACCGCCAATAGAAATACATGAATCTGGTATGACATGGCACGCAATTTTTGTCGTACGCAATGCTAGAGACTATTTAGCATTAGCATGAATTGCCAAGAAATAAAAAAGAAGAACTTGAGTTAAGAAAGTATTGAATTATGAACATGAAAACAAAGACCAAGCCTTGCATACCTAGGTACCTATATGCATTCACAAACTGAAACATGAAAGTGAGACAAACCTGATTACGATTGTGGTTTACGATTAGTGCATTTTCGTAGTGATTCTGAAATTCTGAGACTAAGCCACCATAATTTTGTAAGCAACTGTTTGTGTGCATTGTGCACTTGGTTTTGTAGGTACAAACTTTTGTCGTGATACAGAAACATCAGGTTCATTACAGACTATTCATCTGCCACAGGGAGACTTAAGACCTGTTCCATAAATAACGTTCCTGCGTGTGAAGTATTGTGATACTCCACTATTTAAAACTATTTAAATTTAACTACATGTCAAATATATACCACATGTGATATGCCTATTCTACGTTTTTTCCTTCATCAATTGCTACAGATTTCTTAAATTACATTTCTTGAAGCAAAGAAATTGCTAGTTAAGTAAACGTACCTAGGAGTTGTACTATTATTAGGTTATCAACGTTTGGAATCGTCGCACTGAGCTGTTTTGCCTATTGACAATACATAACAGAACATCGACATTTATGGCAAAGTGTAATGACTTAAAAGCGACCGTCTTTGTCTGGCAATATATGATGAAACCCTGTACAAGGTCATACGCCACATAATCCCATATTTTGAAATGAATCACTTAAGATTTATTTAATATACACTTTTATACCAAATGGCCAGCTTGTTAATTTTTTATTGAATAGGCATTTGGATTCAAAGAAATTAAAACATCAGTATGTTGGTTACCACCAAAATGAGTCCATATCATTGCAATTTCAATTCCTCCTTTTTTTCATCACAAATTATAATTTCCATAATAGTAATGAAGACGTTTATTCATATAAAGTGGCTTTTGGTGGGCATTCTTATATGCACCCTAATGATTTAATGTCTATTTCATGCAAGTCATTCCAGAGTTCTTCATTTGCGGGACACGTCTTAAAGCCCGAGTTTGCTCACTTTTCATTTTGCTTGTTTTTTTTTCACAGCGTGGACAGCGGATCAATATAGTCGGGTCGCGGAGGCATGAATATTCGACGATTCTTTATCTTGTTCATGGTAGCCATGTTACACTATCACCAATACCCAGGAGGACATGCCGTTTTATTATTACACATCCCGTCCACTCAATAATATCAGCAACCATTCATTCCATTTACTTACATACCACACGACACGACCTTGTTGTCTGGAACAACAGTTCAATAAAATGGGAAGCAGCAGAAAGCAAAAAAAACGCATAGGTATACGTAGGTATATTATGCAAAGCCAAGACAAGGGAACTCGAGTAAGTAACTCGACTCCACCAACTTTTGCTATCCATACCATCATCATCTCCAACATTTCCAACTCCAACCAAGAAGTGGAGTGAGTGGAGTGAGTGGATGATGGAATGGAACCACAAAGTAGTTGTTTAAGTAGTTGCTCTTGGTCCGAGTTTTACACGTTGTTTTTTCGTCGTCCCCTGCTGCCTGCTGCTGCTGCTGTATCTCTTTAATCTTTGAGCGGTGAATCGAGATGTAGAAGAAAAGGAGAACAAAAAATACAATACAAATACAATACACCACGCCGCACATTCATCTCTACGTACGTACGTTGAATGAAAAGTATGAAAACCCAGCAGCAGCAATGCAATGCAAGATACGGGATGGGGCATATTATGGGATACACGAAAACGGCAAGAAATGTAAGGGAAAGTGGTGAAGATGGAGATACACATATTATTACTATTACTATTATGAGATGAATGAATGAGAATACTGAGCTAACTCGAATCCTCATGGCTTCTTTCTGTGCCTTTCATTTCATCATCACGCAGCATTATTCCATTGCATTGGATTTTGGAATATATGGAATACATAATATAATATGTTGGAATCTTCATGTTCATGTATTCATGTTCACTCATTTCCTCTTGCATCTTTAGTCTAGCTATGTAGGTAGTTTCCTTCTGAATATATTCCATGTTCCAGCAACTCATGCTCCTCACTTGCTTTCCACCTTTTGCTCCGCGTTCGTGTGTCTCTTGTTTTGTTCTCTCCGTCTGAGCTCGTGCTTTTACAATTCACATTCACACATCATCATCAGCATCATCATCATTTTGCATCCTACACACTCAATTCTGAGAAGTCGGAATCGGAAGTGCTGGTTATTTTCACATTATTCCAATTCCTTGCCTTTTGTGCTCCACCACGACGGCAGTTGCAGTTACCCACTACGTTCCTCTTCTCTGTGAGATAAGTTAGGTTGACCAAGGTGTTGCTTTCTTTACTACCGACCGGTGTTTTTTGTGAACGAGGAAAAAAATGAGTTCCCCACAACTGTTGGCCAAGAGTGGCACAATCCTGTTTGACTTCCCTGTCCCACCAACGGATGTCATGGACGACGACGGGATGAACAAAGTGGAGAGCGCCGTGGTGACTGTGCTGGCTCCTCATTTCGGTATGTATATTTTTGCCAAGAGATATTATATTCTGTAGACAATAGACATATTATACCTATATACGATATAATACCTATGCAACTTTTACTTGCTTGGTCTTGGTTTTGGTGCACAACATATGCATGAATAATTCATCAATTCATCCTAAAGTGTATATAACGTCATCAAAACTGGCTCAGGACACAACAGGTAAAAATATACATACAACAAAAGTTCATGAACTTGACATAATCCCAATAATGGCGTTATCGTCGAATCTCGGAGGACATTCCGCTACAGACGTGGACCCTGACTGACTGAGAATGCCAAAAATGTAGCAAAAGGATTCATTCATATACCTCTTTTAAAAATACCTAGCAAGTCACCGTCTCATCTCATATTTGAATGAATACCCATCCACATGCTCTTCTGTATTCATTAATCAATCAGTCATTCATTAATCATTATTAATCACTTAACCTCTTCTTATCACGAGATCACCAAGCACACTCACACCACACCATGACGAGTAGGAATTGAAAACGCATACGTATACGTCGTTTGGTTGGACACTCGATACACTACACGCATTTTATTTGGCAAAATTTTTACTTTTTTTGTAAATAAAAATGGGAAAGAAATTTGGTTCGACAGTTAGTCCATCCATACTCCGTTCCGGTAGTTATAAGTACAACGTGGCATTTTTTTTTCAATTCATTTAGATCCACTCACGAGACACGCAATTAATTTGTTAAGATTACTAATTCGTTTTTTTAATAAAAAAAGCCCATTCTTTCGTATAGTGTTAATTTCTAATTGCCAGTGGGTTTTAGCGTGGAGCAGTACGCAAATATTGCTTGTAATAATAATAATATCATCCTCATGATGATTTTTTCGAGTTCTTTTTATTTAACTTGTAGACAAGGTGTGCAACTCATCAAATCATAATTGTCGCGAGTTATCATCATCTTTATTGTGGAAAAGTACAAAA